>PVIW01008593.1:6752-50313 GCA_004026585.1 Noctilio leporinus
GAGAGAGAGAGAGAGAGAGAGAGAGAGAGAGAGAGAGAGAGAGAGAGAGAAAGAAAGAAAGAAAGAAAGAAAGAAAGAAAGAAAGAAAGAAAGAAAGAAAGAAAGAAAGAAAGCCCTGTTCAGTAAATGGAAGCGAACTTCTTCAACCTGACAAAGGTCATCATCTCAGAGGTGAAAGACTTACTTCTAAGGTCAGGTGCATCGTAAGGATGTCCAATCTCAGTACTTCTGTTCAACAGTGTGCAAGAGGAGGTTCTCACCAGTGTGATAAAGCAAGAAAAAGTTTCTGGCAAAGGACCTTTATCTATAGCACATATAAAGAGTTCTTATACCTCAGTAATAAGATAAACAGCCCAATTTTAAAAATGGGCAAAAGATTTTAACAGACATTTCATCAAAAAAAAAAAAAGATATACAGATGGCAAATAAGCACATAAAAATCCTCAATATCATTAGTCATTAATGAGATACAAATAAAAACCACATCTTATACCTCTACATATCCCCTAGAATGGCAGGAAAAGAAAAGATTGGCCATACAAAATACTGGAGATGACATGGAGCAACTGGAACTCTCATGCACTGCTGGTGAAAATGTAAAATGATATAACTACTTTAGTAGCTTGCCAGTTTCTTAAAAAGTTAAACACATACCTACCATACAACTTAGACATTTCACCTACTTCTTGCTATTTACCCAGGAAAACAAAAGCAAATATTAACTCAGACTTTTACACTATGCTCATAGACACTAAGATTTTAATAGACAAAAAAACTGGAAAAACAAATATCTGCCATCACCACCTTTCCACCAGGCAAATGATAAACAAATTGAGGTATAGCCATAGATTGGAATACTTCTCAGCAATAAAAGGGTACAATTACTGATGCATGAAAAACAGGGATATTGCAAAATAAATTTATGAAGTGAAAGAAACCAGACAAAATATAGATGCTAGGTAATTTTATTTATAAAAATTCTAGAAAGTGAAAATTAAACTATAATAATGGAAAGAAGATGAGTGGTTGCCTTAGAACAACAGAGTGGAGGTGACAGAACAAAAAGGGGCAGAAAGAAAGGACAAAACATGAAAAAAAACTTTATAGAGTGATGGGTATGTTCATTGTATTGATTCTGGTAATAGTTCCATGAGTCTATACATATATAAAAACTTATCAAAATATAATCTTAAAAATATATATGTCAACTAGATTTCAATAAAGTTGTAACAAAAAATTAGTTATCTGTTTTTTTAATGACCATTATTAGTCTATGTTTAGTTTTTTTTAGAAAAAAGCCCATGACTCGCTGTGAAACTTGCATAAGTTACTAACATCCCTGGGACTCAATTTGAAGAAAGAGTTGCCTTTTGCCAGGATTAAAGATCCCTTTCATTAGCTATAATTTATGATATACAGAGTCTGTCCCGAAAGTATCGAGACCGTGTCAATATAATTAAAACAGTTTGTGCAACAAATACTCCTGGGACAGACAGCATATAAACTGCATTCAAGAAGATGGAGGAAATCCTAAAATTTCCTTAATTTCCTTAATTTCCTTAATTTCCTTGGTACTTAAATCTTGATGATAAAAGAAATTTTTCTAAGACAAGGTGGGGCACCAGCAATATAATTTTACATGCAGACTCTGACTTTGGTCCTTGTACCATCAGCTTCTATGGGCTGTTTCAACGAATTTCTGTTTTTAACGCCACTGTGGAAGATTATGCCCAAACCCAGATTGACTTGGTTCCAGAATAATGATCAGCTAATGGAAGATTTGAGACACCTGAGGTCCCTGTGTCACTTGCGATTTCCCTTTAGATTTTATACAAACAGTATAAATTGTGTCCATGAGATTAAAATTGATGTGGGATGAAATCCCAGAATTCTTTAAAAATGTGTTCCAAAAATCTTTCTCAAATAGCTTTACAGACAATGCTTTCTGGAATGATAGTAATTGAAAGGAATGTGAATAATTTTACTAATATTAATCTTATTTTCCCAATAATAATTTAAAAAATCAAATAAATAACACTAGGATTCATTGAATGCTTACTTGGTTCAAGACACTTAATGCTTCGCATATGTTATTTCATTATCAACACATTTCAACTTTATTTACTTTTTTACAGGAAAGCTCACAAACAAAAGAAATTAAAAAAAAAAAAAAAAGGCATGACAAATCAAAGATACATGCCTAATGTCACATGGCTATTGAAGCATCAGGCTTTAACAAATTATGAACTGAACCGGAGTCATGGGTTTTGGATTCTCCTCTTTTACACTTCTAATCTATATATTGACTTTCACAAAGTCTCTAGCTCTCTCCACATCCTGCTGTATAAATTTTGAAAATGAAAATAAAGATATTCTTCCAATTCACACATGGAGGACATAAGAAATAGGACAATCAATTGGAAAAAAACAAAACAAAATAAAACATTTGCATTGATAGCATCTTCTATAAAAATTTCAAAAACAGTTTTATAGATTTGGTATTTATCATTATAGGTATATCCCAAATGTCAACCTACTCAACACTTTTTAAATATAATTTTTATTTTTTAATTAATATATTTTATTTGTTTTGCTATTACAGTTGTCCCAATAAATTTAATTTTTATTGTATTTTTTACATTACCTCTTAGTACTCTCATAAGCCTCCTCCCAGCAATCACTACACTGTTGTCTACATTCATGAATCCTTTTTCATTTGGGCTCAATCCCTCCACCCCTCAACTTCACCCTCTACTAGCTGTCATCCTGCTCTTCATCTATGAGTTTGTCCACCTTTGCCTGATTAATTTAGCTTGTCCTAAAGATTCCATGTATGAGTGAAATCATTTGGTATTTGTCTTTGTTGGCTTATTTCATTTAGTGTAATGTTCTCCAGGTCCATCCATGCTGTCTTAAAGGATAAAATTTTCTTTCTTATAGCCAAGTAGTATTCCATTGTGTAACTAACTGTCCCATAGTTGTTTTATCCACTCATCTATTTTTTTTTTAGTGTTTGTTTTTTTTTTCTTAATTTTATTGTTGTTGTATTACATCCATCCCCTTTTTGCTCCCCTCTGTCCCCCTCCCCACCCACCCATTCCTCCCAAAATCAATCCCACCTGTTGTCCATGTCCATGGTTCCTTTATACTAGGTTCTTGTCTAAGCTGCTCCCCTTCTTTGCCTCTGCCTCCCCCCTCCCCCCAACCCCCCACTCATCTATTGATGGCTATTTGGGCTGCTTCCATATCTTGGTGATTGTAAATAACACCGTAATGAACATAGGGGTGCTTATGTTCTTTTGAATTAGTATTTCAGGTTCCTTCAAATATTTTCCCAGAAGTGGGATTGCTGGATCAAAAGGCAGATCCAGGGGGACAGAGGGGAGCAAAAAGGGGAGGGATGTAATACAACAACAATAAAATTAAAAAAAAAAGGCAGATCCATTTTTAATTTTTTGAGGTAACTTCACACTGCTTTCCACAGTGGCTGCACTAGTTTGCATTGCCACCAACAATGCAAAAGGGTTCCCCTTTCTCCACACCCTTGCCAGCAATTGTTGTTTGTTGATTTATTGATGATGGTCATTCTGACAGGTATGAGGTGATATCTCATTATGGTTTTAATTTGCTTTTCTTGGATGATTAATAACATGAGCAACTTTTCATGTCTATTGGTCATCTGTATGTCCTCTTTGAAGAAGTGTCTATTCAGGTCCTTTGCACATTTTAAAATTGGATTGTTTTTTTTGGTATTGAGTTTTGTGAGTACTTTGTGAATTTTGGATACTAACCCCTTATCAGATGTATAGTTGAGTATGTTCTTCCATTCTGTGGGTTGTCTTTTTATTTTGTTGATGATTTCCTTTGCTGTGCAAAGCCTTTTCAGCTTGATGTAGTCCCATTACTTTATTTTTCCTTTTGTTTCCCTTGCTTGGGGAGATATAGTCAATAAAAAATTTCTGTGAGCAATGTCTGAGATTTTACTGCCTATAATTTCTTCTAGTATTTCTATGGTTTCAGGTCTGACACTTAAGTCTTTGTTCCATCTTGAACATATTCTTGTATGTGGTATAAGAATGCAGTCATTTCATTTTTCTACACATTTCTGTCCAATTTTCCCAACACCACTTATTGAATAAAAAACTATCTTTAGTCCACTGTATGTACTTGCTTGCTTTGTTGAACATTAATTGATTATGAAGGTGTGGGTTTATTTCTGGGCTCTCTATTCTGTTCCATTGGTCTGCATGTCTGTTTTTATGCCAGTACCATGCTGTTTTGATTACTATGGCTTATAGTACAAGTTGACGTTAGGTAGCATGATTCCTCCCACTTTGTTTTTCTTTCTCAGGATTGCTCTTGCTATGAGGGGCTTTTGGTGGTTCTATATACATTTTTGAAATATTTGCTCTGGTTGTATGAAATATGTCATTGGAATCTTGATAGGAATGGCATTGAATGTATAGATTGCTTTGGGTAGTGTGGTCATTTTAATGATGTTAATTCTTCCTATCCAAGAACGCAGCATGTGTTTCTACTTATTTGTATCTTCTTTAAGTTCCTTCATCAGTGTCTTATAATTTTCTGAATACAGGTCTTTTACACACTTGGTTAGCTTTATTTCTAGGTATTTTCTTCTTTTTGAAACAATTGTAATGGGACTGTTTTCTTAATTTCCCTTTCTGTTAGTTCATTATTAGCATACAAAAATGCAACTGATCTCTGGGTATTAATTTTGTATCCTGATACTTTGCTGAATTCATTTATCAGTTTTAGTAGTTCCTTGGTGGGATCTTTAGGGTTCTCTACATACAGAATCAAATAAAGAAAGGCTTACTACTTTGTTTCCAATTTGAATGCCTTTTATTTCTTCTTGTCTGATTACTATGGCTAGGACTTGCAGTACTATGTTAAATAAGATAGGTGACTTGATTCCCAGACAGAGCAACATAATCAGGTTGTAAACCAGGTCTCCAGCCAGATTCGTGGCTGGAGGCAGGTGAAAGGCAACCATACATTGATGTCTCTCTCCCTCTCTGCCTCTTTTCCTTTCTCTCTCTCTGAAAAGTAATACATAAAATCTTTTTTAAAAAAGATTTCCCAGAAAGAAGTGGGAATGGACATCCCTGTCTTGTTCCCAATATTAAGCGTAACACTGGTAGTTTTTGCCTATTGAGTATGATGCTGGCAGTGGGTTTGCCATATATGGCCTTTCTTATGTTCAGGTGTGTTCCTCTATTCTTACTTTTTTGATAGTTTTGGTCATAAACTGGTGCTAGATTTTATCAAATGCTTTTCCTGCATCCAATGCTATGATCATGTGCCTCCATTTGTTCATGTGGTGAATCATATTTATTTGTGAATGTTGTACCAACCTTGCATTTTCAGAATAAATGCCACTTGATCATGGTGTAGGATCTTTTTGGTGCATTGCTATGTTCAGTTTGCTAATATTTTGTTGGGGATTTTAGCATCTATGCTCATAAGAGATATTGGCCTATAATTTTCTTTCTTTGTAGTGTCTTTATGGGGTTTTGGAATTAGAATAATGCTAGCCTTATAAAATGAGTTTTCCATCACTTTACTTTTAGTCTGTGTGTACCTTTCTATCTTAGATTGGTCTCTTGGAGGCAGCATATACATGGATCTTGTTTTCTCATCCATTCAGCTACCTTATGTATTTTGCTTGGAGCATTTAAGCTATTTACATTTAAAATTATTGATAGAAACATAGGTAGTGCCATTTTATTGTTAGGTTGTTTTCCTCTGTTTTTATTTTTTCTTTCTCTTTCTCTTCTTAAAGCAAGTTCTTTAACATTTGTTGCAGTAATGGTTTGGTGTTAACAAACTAGCTTTTCCTTGTGTGGTAAGTTCCTTATTTCTCTTTTGATTTTACATAATAGCCTTGCTGGGGAAAGTACCCTTGGTTATAAGTTCTTGCTTTTCGTCACCATGAATATTCCATACCACTCCCTTTTGGTCTGGAATGTTTCTGTTGAGTAATCATATAATAGTATAATCAGTGTTCCCTTATAAGTCTTCTCTTATGGCTTATAAGATTCTCTCTTTGTCTTTAAGCTTTGTCATTGTAATTATGATGTATCTGATATAGGCATCTTTGAATCCAACCTTTTGGGGATCCTCTAAGCTTTCTGGTCTTGTGTGTCTTTTTCCTTAGGGGAGTTTTCAGTTATTATTTCTTCAAATAGGTTCTTGATCCATTGTTCACTTTCTTCTCCTTTTGGTGTTCTCATGCTGCAGATGTGTTAAGCTTCATGTTGTCCCTAAATTTCTAAAGCTCTCCTCATTTTTTAAAATTCTTTTTTTCTTTTTGCAGCTAGGCCTAGGTGTTTTTTACTACCTGTCTTCCAAATCATTTAGGCGCCACTCTGCTTCATCAAACCTACTGTTTATTCCTTTCAGTATATTGTTTATTTCAGATATTGCCTTCTTTATTTCTTATGGCTTCTGGGTCTTTTTTATGCTGTTGAGTATCCTTATTATCATTACTCTAAACTCTACCTAATAAATTTCATCTAGCTCTTCTGGGGAATTTTCTTGTTCTTTTATTTTGGGTCTGTCTTTGTGTCCCTTTGGCTGCTTCTTCGGATTTGATTTCATGTATTATGTAGATCTACAAGAACTCTGGTGTAGGCCTTTGTTAGATGCTGTGTATGATTGGCCCTGGACCACTGTTTGGAGCTATCAGTGGTCCACAGCTTGTGGCTCCCTCTGCTGGGCCTGTTTGTGTGCAGAAAGGACCAGGTTATGCAACAAGGCTGGCTTTTATCAGCACCAGGCCCTGGGGAGGGTCAGTTGTAGTCTCATAGAGCTCTCAGAGATCCACCTTAGTTTTTAAGCTAATGAAAAATATTTCCTCAAGCTGTAACTAGCAGCCTGTCTTAAGATCCACAGTGTAGAGCAGAGTAATTCCTGAAGGTAGTACTATTGTTTCTCCTCAGGCTGATGCCACTTGGGGAGGAGTGCTCTGTCTGAGAATGGTGGCTTCTGCAGTATGGGGATGACTCAGAACAGGGATCCTGGTGGCTGCTCCCTCAGTTTTCTCTCCTTAGAGCCACCAATCTCAGACTCTCCTCAAGCATCTTTAGTCTACTCTGCCCTCCCTCTGCCAAAACCCAGGATATTTGGCTACAAATAACATTTTGTGTGTTGGCCCTTTAAGAGCGTCTTTGAAAGCCCTGGCTGGTGACACAGTGGATAAGGCACTGGCCTGTGAACCCAAAGGTCACTGGTTCAATTTCCCAATCAGGGCACATAACCAGGTTGCAAATCAGGTCTCCAGCCAGGTTCATAGCTGGAGGTAGGTGAAAGGCAACCATATATAGGTGTTTTGCTCCCTCTCTGCTTTTCTCCCTGCCCCTCTCTCTAAAAATAATAAATAAAATCTTTAAAAAAAAAAAAAAGAGCCTTTTTGAATCTCTAGCTGTCTCTCCCTGACAGACAGAAACCCTGCTGCTTTTAACAGCTGGATGTTATCTGGGTTCCTTTCTGGCTCTGCTGCTGTAGACTGGGCAGCCCAGCTTGGGGCTTAGATCCCACACTTTTCAGGGAGAACCATTTGGCCGCTGAAATATCCATCCGGAACTTCAGCTGCCACCAGCGGGAGCCCACCAGCCCTCTCACACCACCTTTGCACTCGCTACCAGTGTCATTGTGGTGAAGTGGTTTCTTCTATCTGTACATGGTTATAAGTCTTCTCTCCAGGTAATGTTCAGTTGATTATTCAGGATGATTTCTCTACAATTTAGTTGTAGTTCCAGATTGGTACTGGGAGGAGGTTAGTGTAGCTTTTACTTACTCCTCTGCCATCTTGGATCTCAATACTGTTTTTTAAGATCAACATAAAACCAGCTCAACTCTTCTGTCCCCTCAGGGAGTAGAAAACCCACTCCTTCCCTGCCCCTACCCCATCCCACTTTTGGAGAGATATTTATTAACTGATATTTTCCTGAACACCAGTAGTTCTCATTTTCTATTTTTGCTGAGCTCTGAGTTTTACTGAGTTATATCATACATGGGGATTTTTCTTTTTCCTTTATCTTACACAAAGGGAGAAGGAAAGACTTTTCATTGATTTATCCAAAATGACATAAATTATTTGTGTAGATGACTTTTTTGAAGTTTTGAGATAATGGAAGAGGGAGTTAAACAACACAAAATTATACAGAAAATATTTTTAAACTCCTTCAATAGCCAGCTAGCAGGAATTAATCACCAACCACCTCTCTTCAGGCTCCAGTAGCCTGCCATATAATTTGAGCAGTTGTATGTCTGACTAATCCCTCTTATTTTTCTCTTCCACACCGAAACCCCCAAATCAGTGACAACTCTTCATGCTGCATAGTTTAGTTAATACTTCCATATATTTCCTTCTAGACTGTAATCCTTACTCCTCATACATAGGCAGTTTTTACCCTCAAAACATTTGTCTCCCTAAGAGCAATTTAGATGCCACCCACTAACATATATTTTTTAATTCCATTCATATTTAAAGTAATAATTTGAAAATTTAGTTACATGTTTGGTGATTTATCAAAAACCAGAAAGTAAGCATAAAGGGCTCCTGGGAAGCCAAAACCACCACCTCAGGCAATTTCAATTTATTTATAAAAGTAAAATGTATGAGAAGTAGCAGTAATGATCAGATGATAATGACAACATTCAAAAATTTCTCTTAAATGTAAAAAAATATATACTAAAAAGCTTGTTACTTAGTAAAAATGTTTCCTACCATTGTTTAAAAAATGAGCCATAATAAAGAAATAGTTCCTGGAAATGACAAGCTCTCATATATGTTTCTAATACATTAATTTGGTTTAATTTATCATGTGATGAAGGCTTTGAACAGTATTTTCAACCTTTTTCATCTCATGGCACACATAAACTAATTTCTAAAATTCTGCAGCACATGAAAAAAATATGACTTTTTGCTGCTCTAATAAAATAAGTATAATTTTGCTTCATTCACACTGGACTGCTATTGTTGTGTTGGCTGTTGTCATTTTTCTTTCACATTCCAAAGGGAAAGAGGTCAGTGCCTTTGACTAAATAGTCAGTAATTGCATATTTTAAAAATTCAGCACACTGGTTGTAAAATCTCTTATTTAGCAAATAACAGTGATACACATGAAGGTACAGCAATAAGGTACACACGAAGATAAGCCAGCTTGGCTGCACAAAATAATAGGAAAGAAAAGAAAGAAGCTAAAACATTGTATCCAAAAAAAGAAGCAAAAACTAAAAATTACCACCATCGGAATATAAATGCCTAGTATTCTCCTTCTGATTAGTATCTAGTAGAGGCAATATGGAGCTTTAATTCAAATCTTTGAACCTAACTGCTAGTTTTAAATCCTACACCATCAGCTAGAAATCAGCAACCATATAAACTAAATTTTGTTTTTAAAAACTGGCTAAAAGATTTACATATTTGGCTGCAACATTTTAATATATGTAAATAAAGAGATTAATTATTGACTGCCTACTCAATATAGCAAAAATTTTAAGAACACACTATTAACCTAGGCTTTAAAGGATGAATAACATTTACTAAGCTTAGAGCCATGGGCATTCCAGGCAGAGGGAGAACACAAGCAAAGACACAAATGTCCCAAGTACAATATTTTTTACTCCATCAGGAGGACACAAGGATCATCACGAATAGGTAGACTGTAGCTCCTAAAATGAACTGCTAATGAAACAAGTGATAGGATGATTAATTTAAATTACAATAAGTACTTCCCAGGAGTTCTGGTAGAATGGATAAAAAGTTCTGAATTTTCTCATTTTTTAATTTGAGGGCAGTTAGAAGGGGAAAAGGACTCAACCAACATTCAGTCAAGTTACTAACAAAAATAGGTACATTTAATTAAAACAAATTTACAGGCCAGTATTAGTTATGGAGAACTCCTGACCCACAAAGATCCCCCAGTGCCGCAGATGAACTGAAACCTCTGTAGGCAGCTTGTACTAGGGGAGAGAAGGTCAGCTAATATCTGAAAGACAAGAGCTCCTAGGAGGCCTCTCTCCAAAGGTATTTATTGAATACCATACCAACAGTGGGCAGTGCATGTACATTTCTTGCAAAGGAAGAACTTTTTATAAAATAGGAGTTACTATGTTTCTACAATAATGGAAGGAATGCAGAAGTCTTGCCTTAGGACATGGTCAGCTAGATAAGGAGGCACCAGGGACTCCAGGCAGCTTGTTAAAAATAGGGAGGGTAAAGAAGGTTCAACATTTGCTGTGATTACATAAACAAGTCAAGGAAGTTTGCTGGCTTCAAAGGAAGTATAGAAAATTATCATGGCCAGATTCCCTCCGGGCCGGGGGAGTGGGGGAGGTCCCCTGATCACAGCATAGGGGCTTGTATGCATTCAGTCTTCACGGTTTTCAGGTTGGGTCTTACAGACTTAGCCTGGCCTGCTCAGAACTCCGCACCCCACCGCAGCTTCAGGAGGATCCTGACAATTAGTCAGTGATATAATTATATTGTCTAATATGAACATCCTGAACACATTTTCCTGTGTATTTATATTAGTACTTACTATTTCCTTATTATATACCTATTATGTTACTTATCAAGTAACCCAAAATATCTAAAACATAGATTTAATATACAAGAAAACAAATAATATTTTTGTGCCCATTACAACAAAATGCATTCATCATATTCCCAAATTTTAGGCTATTTTTCTATTGTCCCTCAATTCAAACATGTTTAGGCACAAACTCTGAAGTTGGAACTAGTCCAGGGAATTCTATCCTTAACAACTCACCTTGACCGTTCATGCTTTGTCTATCACAGATATTTTAAAGTATTATATTATACTTATGTTTGAATATTAAAGCTTTCCAAATAATAAAATTTTCTATGAATGACCCAGATGTAAGTACCCACATATTAGTGATTCATTATGTTTAATTTAGAACTCATGAGTATCTTATGTCAAGTTCTAATAAGACATAAAACAATATATGCTTACGAGAACCAAGATGGGGGAGGAGTAAGTGGAGCTACACCAATCTCCCAACACCAAACTGGAATTACAACTTAATTGGGGAGAAATCATCTGGAATAACCAACAGAACACCAATTGGAGAGAAGCCTAATTACCACGGACAGAATAGAAGAGTCGATTCATCACAACGTGACCAGTAGGAAGTGTGGAGACATGAGAGAGCTGGTCATGCTCCCAAAGGACAAAGAAACACCTCAGCAGTTGGGGGCTCCACCTGAGAAGGGTGGGATCTAAACCTCCAACTGGACTTCCCAGCCTATAGCAACACAGCTGAGAGTAAACAGCACCCAGCTGTGAAAAGCAGAAAGCCAGCCAGGTTTAGCTGGCTTGACAGAGAGACTGAGTTCTTAAAGGGACCACACATGAAAATACAGTGGCACCAACTTACCCTGGGCTCCAGCAGAGGGAGGGCACAGTGGACTATAGACACTTAAGGAGGGTTTGGGGCAGTGGCTTTAGGGGGAGAATTGCGTGAGTCCAGTGCTGACCCATCCCCCATACAGCCAGCAGACCACTCTTCTCCAAAGGGTGGGAGCCTGAGGTGAAGCCACAGCCCCACCCACAGGAATTAATTCACCCCACCCAGTAGTGCCTAAACCTGACTTCAGATCACAGGTTGATTGGACTAACAACTGAATTCATCTGCTCTACCCAAACGGGCCTAAAACCAACCACTGATTGGATTAACAACTAAAGGAGACAAAGACAGTGGGTCTCTGGTAGTCTCCTGCTGGCTGACTAGGCCCAGACTGGGACACAAGCTGACATCACCAAGCATAGATCCAGGAAGTAAAAAAAGTGCACCTCAGAAGGTCACACCACTAAGACAGTGAGTCAAAGCAGACCAATTCAAGAAGCAGAAACAAGTAAGAGTCACCTAAAATGGGGAGACAAAGAAATAAACCCTCAGCAAATGGAAAGGAGGAATCCCCAGGAAGGGTGCAAAATGAAATAGAGGCAAGCACACTCTCAGACATGGAATTCAAAATAATGATGATAGAGAAGCTCAGTGAGCTCAGCCAATTCAAAGAAAACTACAAACAACTTCAGGAAAGCTACAAGGAACCTACTGAGAACTACACCAGCATTAAAAAGGACATACAAACCATCAATAAGAGCTGGGAGGAAATGAAGAATACTGTTTCAGAATTGAAGAACACAGTAGAAGGAATCAAAAGCAGGCTAGAGAAAGCAGAGGATAGGATCATCAAACTGGAGGTCACTGTAGAAAAAAATTCCCAGGCAGTGCAACAAAATGAAAAAAGACTGAAAAAGAATGAAGAGGTTTCAAGAGAACTGCAGGACATCATGAAATGTAATAACATCCATATTATAGGGATACCAGAAGGAGAAGAGGAGGAGCATGGGATAGAAAACCTCCCTAACTTGGAGAGAAAAGGTCATGCAAACTCAGGAAGCACAGAGGGTCCCAAGGAAGATGAACCCAAACAGGCCCACTCCAAGACACATCATAATGAAAATGGCAAATTTCAAAGACAAGAAGAGAATCCTCAAAGCAGCAAGAGAGAAACAGCTAATAACATACAAGGGGGCTCCCATAAGGTTATCAGCTGATTTTTCAACAGAAACACAACAAGCCAGAAGGGAATGGCAAAAAAATATTTCAAGCAATGAAAAACAAAGGCCTGCAACCAAGAATACGCTACCCAGCAAGGCTGTCATTCAAAATGAAAGGTGAAATAAGGAGTTTCCCAGACGAAAGAAGTCTAAAAAAATATATCTCCACCAAACCAGCATTGGAAGAGATGCTCAAGGGTCTGCTTTAAGAAGATGAAGAAACAGAGAGACAGACAGGAACACAGGTACAAAGGTAAATGGATTAAATGCACCAATCAAAAGACATAGGGTAGCTGAATGGCTAAAAACCAACTTTAACTTATGAATGCTTTAAAGTGATCTTTGTTATAAATAGATTTTACTAAATAAGGTACAGTTTTGTATATTACTTTTATCTGCATTACTGCAGGTTAAATTTTCTTAAATTGGAATCATTTCACAATATGGGAAAATCAGGTTACTTGCAATAACTGAGAAAAATCAAATGCAGTTAAGGAAGAAGAAAAACCTTAAAAAATGTGGGTGTATATTACATAGAAGATATGCTATCTTTCTTATTCACTGTTACAAAATATGTGCTTATTTCTGGGTGTGTAATATATAGATTTTGTTAGCAATTTATGTTTTAAATAGCAACCAACTGGACATGGGTGTGTTGTGAAATCAGTCAAACTTTAGGTTAGAAAAGATGCTGAGAATGAAGACCAATTTGAATGGAAGTTGCAAACTACTAAACTATATGATTCGTGTACATGGACAATATATATTCTCATATTAGCATGTAAATTAGATGAGATTCCTTTCAACTAAATCATGGAAATAGAAATTTCCAGTTATGAAGGCCTCCAAACTGCGGATGCCTGGGAAAAGGAACTAATGCTATAGTCAACTTTATTATTGAAATGTGAACATACCTAAACTCTACCTCAACAGACTTAAATAGTTCAGGGGTTAGTTTAGGACCACATAGGAAGTCAACCACAAGTTTCAAAAATAGCTAGAATACTATTCTACAAAATTATTTAAATCCTAGGGAGTTTTATTTTTTACCTCAATTTAGTAGACATAATAATTTCTACTCTGGGGACTGGCTGAGCACTGCAAGTGTCATTATTTCTGAAGGCTCCAACTTGTAAAACACATGTAGAGGAAAAACAGAGGGTATTGAAAGAAGTAAGACCTGTGCACAGCCTAAATAAATAAATCTACTATTTAAGATGGAAAACTCCAAAAAGAATAAGTTGTAGTTCCAGTAGCTTAAAATAGAGTTGTATTATTGGAGTGGGGAGGATCTGACTCAAAAAACCAAATTCATTTTTCACTATGGGTTTGGCACTGTCTCTAGGCAACTTTCACAAAAGTGAGTTCTGCAATACACCACTTCTGTGATATATTTCACAAAAATAGCATTCCAGAGTAAAATAAGTATTAAGAAAAAAATCTGCTTCATTTTGCTACAATATATAAAAAACACTATCATTTAACATGTAATAATTATGTAAGCTATTGGCATATTTTAAATTTTTTGTATTAACTCTTCAAAATCCAGTATGTAATTTAAATATGTATAAAAATATGTATGTGTATAAATGTATTTTTGCATGTGTTTGGTAATATTGCAATTCATATTACTTAAAAGAGTAATTCTTTAAACAAATTAGTGTGGGCATTTTGGAATAATGAAAAGAAAGCTTTGTATTAATATGATTTGAGAAGCTGACAGAAGGCAGTAATTAAATGGTGAATTTTCTGGATGTGAAAGGAAAAAAGAAAAAATACACATTGGTGGTTACAGAATAGACAGGGGGATGTTGAGAAGAACAAAGGAAATGGAGAAGCCAAAGAACTTTTATTCATGACTCATGGACATGAACTAAGGGGGCATTGCTGGAGGAAATGGGGTACTGGGTGGAGGGGGACAAAAGGGGTTAAATTGGGACAACTGTAATAGCAAAAATAAATAAAATATATTAATAAAAATAAGAATAAAAAACATTATATGCTTTAAAATACTGGGTTCTACCTTTTGATATTTTAAGAGTGAATTCCTTTCTCTCATGAATTCAAATGTACTTTTGGGGCTTAACTTGTATCTCAAACTGTCAAGATGATAACTATCTGTTTGATTGGTAATTGCTCTTTTTACTATGTTTGACACACTTTTAATTGTTTCTATTGATTTAGTCTCCCTAGCAATTTGCTGTGGTGACCAGAGTATTTAACATATAACTCTCCTGCTTTGCCTTCAAGGAGATGGTGTAAGTCATAGTCAAGAATATGTTTTTTAAATCCTTATTAAGGCAGTGTTATAAATTTTGTACATGTAGTTTCATAAAGAAACTTTAAAAATAACATTTAAAGTGGATAATAAAATAATCTAAAAACACACACACAAGCAAAAATAACCGAGCAAGGTACAGAAAGAGATAGGAATTCAATGACCAGTAAAGATTTCCATTGTGAGCTCAGAAAAATTAAGAACCAGTTTGCCGAATTAAACAAAACCTTGAGACAAATATTTTCTAGGTGAATTGTCCCATACATCACCTTCCTCTTTTCTCCCTTTCTTAGCCTGGAAAACAAGAATACTGGAAATTCTGTATCTGCAGAGATTCTTATAAAGTACCTTACCCAGGCTTCACTTTCCAGTTACAGTTACCCACAGTCCACTGTCCAAAATATTAAATAGAAAATTCCAGAAATGAAAAGTTCTTAAGTTTTAAACTGCACACCCTTCTAGCAGTGTGACAAAATCCCTCGCCATTCCACTCCATCCCACCTGAGACCTGAATGGTCCCCCTAGGGAATCCACACTGCATGCTCTACCTGACCATTAGCCACTTAGTAGCCAACTTGGTTATCAGGTGGAATGTTACTGTAACTCACTGCTTTTGTTCAAGTAAGCCTTATTTTACTTAATAATGGTCCAAAAGTTCGACAGCAAAGATGTTGGCAGTTTGGATACATCCAAGAGAAACTGTAAGGTCCTTTCTTTAAGTGAAAATGTGAACATAGTACAATAAAGTATTTTGAGAGAGACCACATTCACATAGCATTTATTATAGTATATTGTTATTATTCTATTATATTATTAGTTATTTTGCTACTCTTACTATGCCTAATTCATAAATTAAACTTTATAATAGGCATATGTGCACAGAATAAAAAACTAAAGTGTAAATAGTGCTCAGTATTATGTGGTTTAAAGCATCCACTGGAGGTCTTGAAACACATCCTCAAAGATGGTGGGGGACACTATTGTACATTGTGAAAATTGCCCAATCAGCTTTCTAGAAGGTATGGAATTCCAATTAATATCAGGCCTTAATAGAGTTTGGATTAGAATTTACCCTAATTTTTTCTAGTTGGCACTTGTGGCAAAACAAACAAACAGCTAAAATTTTCTTTCTGAACTATACATTTAAGTTTTGAACCAGAAAAATGTATCTTATGCCAGGTTCTCTTCTAGAACCTTTGCATTTTCCTAAAATCCTATGATGTGACTCTTTTCAGTTTTCCTTGCCCCCACACACACCCCACCCCCACACAACAATCTCCTTTAAAATCCCTGCTCAGCTGTGCCAATAGGACTGCTCATGGAGGACGCACATGGGCTACTCCTGAACAACCAACTTATCTTGCAAACTAAATTTGTCCTCAAATTTTGCTTCTAGATGCCCAGAAAACCCACCTGGGCAGATATATCCCATAACTTCAGATGAGAAAAGTAAATGGACTCCATAGAGGGCCATACAAATTCTAAGATTGGAACTGAGAAGGGAAATCAAATCACTCAACCTTTTTTACCACATTAGAAAAATACGCACTTTCTGTGCCAATGAAATTAATCTGGAAGCTGATGTGAACTGTGCCTGACCTCAGAATAGCAGCTCCTTCTGCTGTTGTTACACAGGACCACCCCTTCAGAGATTCTTCTGGCTTTGTGCTGTGGACATTTACTTCCTGCAAAGATGGTTGATTATGGCTTGATTTTGTGAAGGTTGGTGAACCTAATGATAACTTTCCCATAAAAGCTGCATGCATGTGAAATTGAAATTGGACATGATTAAGAGGAGCCCTTTCTGCCTATTGTCCCTTTACATCATTTACCAGGTACAAATACATATCTCAGGGTGAGGGAATGTATGTTTTAAGTAATTCTGGATGCTTAGGTAAGTCCTGGGTGAACATGAAGGTTGGGTTAGTCAACTAGAATTTCAGAACTGGCCAGACTTACGTTGGAGCTAGGACTTGCCCCTAGCACCTGGGCAGTGATTCAGCAGGTTGCTGGTGCTAAAAGAAAAAAAGAACACATGAGACTTCACATGTCTGTAATTAGCTCCTAACCTCTTTGAAAACACCCCTAATTCCCCTTGTGGTAGCTTCTTTTTTCCATCCACAGGATTTCTGGATGTTAATTTTAAACTGATTTCATTAGGACACTATGTGGGAGTAACAAAGGGCAAGGAAGATGGTTTTATCTGAGTCCCAAGCATTTACTTGTGCCTCTGGCTGAAAACACAAGAAAAATTAAACCAATAGACACAGCTAAGAGCAAATTTAAGAGGAACTGAAATGCTGAAGTCTGTACACAGTTAATAGAGGAAGAAGAAACTCAGAAATCAGTAAGTATAACCTGAGGAGAATTGGTAGAAGAAGAGGGGAGGGAACATGGAGGAAGAAGGAGAAGGTGAGAGAAACAAAGGGAATGTGTGGGAACTTCATTACTTGATTAGAACCAAGTTCTCCGTATCAGCTCAGTTTTCTGTCAAGAGAAGACTCAAACATCTCAGTCACCTACGTTAGTTACATTTCTTCCTCCCTCATGCCACATGTCTATCACAGGTCAACTGCCATTGGGCAGTTCCTTGTGTTCATGTAGGTTTCAGGCTGACTGACAGAGAGGCCTTAATGGGGGTTTTGGAAGGAAAACAGCATAACAAAGTCACAAGTTCAGAGGGACACACTTTGCCTCTGCTCACATTTCATTTGCCAGATCAAGTCAACACGGCCACACCTGATGTCAGTGGGGTGGGAATGTATATTTTGAACTATATATAATTTTTTAACAGTATGTAATAACTAAAAATGTTGTGATCTTCACAAGAGAAGATAGATGCCTTTCTTGGCATCTATTTACCCTTTCTTGGGAGTGTTGGTGGGGGTATTTTGTACAACATTCTTCAGTTTAGGATTTTCTGATGTCTTTCTCATAATTAGATTGGGGTTGCGGGTTTTGGGGGAGGAATACCACAGTGGACAAGTGCCATGGTCATCCCACAATATCAAGGGAATACTCATATGCTATCAGCATGATTCATTACTGTTAATGTTAAACCAGAGGAAGGGCTTATTGGATTTTACCACTGTCAAGTTAGTTGTTTTTCCTGCTTTATGCACTGTACTCTTTGGAAGGAAGCCACCGTGTATAGTCCACACTAAGGAATGGGGAATTATGTTTCCTCTTTTTACAGGTGAGGAATCTGGGGTTGAGAGAATTTAAGCCCAAGTCAATATAGTTACTAAGTAGCATCAAGGTTGATACCCATATGGTCTGGCTTATAAAACTACTCTTTATTTAGTAATGCACAAAAAGAAGAGTAATAATAGGAGAATGGCTAGGAAAAGGAAAAAGTATATCTATGAGTTGCTTTATCAGCATGTTTTGCAGCACTGTCCCTTGACACTAGGGACATTCAGATGACTCCTTCACTCACCTCCCACTAGCATTGGGCCTGGAGAGTTATGCTCCTTGATGCTTACAGTACTATTGTCAGCTATTGTTCTGACATGGCCTGACTAGTCATCTGTCTTTCTACAATCAGACCCTGACTCCATTCTAATCACTAAGCCAGTTTTCAAAATACAAACCAAGTCCCTGGAGCACTGAGAGGGGAGAAGAGATGATGAAAGTGATTTTATCTGCTCTTCTTCTAAGCTGTGGTTTGTTGTTATTTAAGATTAGTAGAACCCTCCAGACCTGCTTAATAAAGAGAAGGTATGTTTCTGTTGTGGAAATAGTTTTTGGATAAATGAGAAACTGTCCCTGAGGCTGAGAAACAGAGAAATAGGGTGTCTCTGTCTGAAAATTCTGTCAGGTTTTCCCTTCTTACCCTGGAGTATAATTTAATGCTGATGTTTAAAGTAATGTATCAGGTTCCATCTCTAGTTTTCTTTTGAAGTGTCATTGACAGTGCAGTTCAAAGACATAAACAACCATGTAACACTATTGAGTTGTGTTTTCTGAACTAGGATCAAATCTCTCTTCTGACAAAAAAACTAAGTTACAGAGAATTTATAAAGAGAAAACAATCTGGGTGAATAATATATTTCATATCAATAAATGGACTTTTCTCTGTCCATTTTTATAAACAGGATAGACATTACTTGGTGTCTGAGTCACATGTGCCTATCATTGTAACCATGACATCCTTGAATATGATTAAATATTCTGATGTGCAGTGATATCTACGTAGTTGTAGTCTGAGCTCTTGGCTGGCAATCAGCAAGTTAAGTTACTCACCCCTATTTTAATTTTTGAAATGATTTTCTCCTTCAATTGTTGAGCTTATCTGGAGTTTCTGAGGCTGGGATGTAAACCTTACACAAGGACTGAGCTTTCACAACAGGAACTGTTTTGTTTACCATTGTGTCCCAACATTTAGTACATTGGAGAACACTGTATGCACTTAAGAAGTGTTTGTTAAATGAACACTGAATACATGTTTTTAAGAGAGAAGCATTGCATAAATTTAAGATAGTCATAAAATACTTGGCTATAACTAAATGAAAGGCTATGTTTCAAGTCCAAGATTTTTAATTTCCTTCAGCTCAAAATAAAGAGTACTTTTATGAGACCAAGTATGGTAAAGCCTGTAACACATAACTTGTGTGATAGCATGTTTTCTTCCAAATACCCTGATCAAAGGTAAGGGCTCCCAAGGTGGTTTTTGATGATTGACTCATGCTATGCCTTTAGGAAGTTGTCTTTTGTATGTACTTGTGTTTATCATCTATTGTAATCCCCACACCAAATCTGTGAGGTGGATGCTACAGTTAATTTCCATTTTACAGATACGGAGGCTGGGACACAGAGTTATAGGGCTGATAAATTCAGAGTCTGGGATTAGAATACAGGTGAGCTGGGTGAAGACATCATGCTTTTAACCTCCGTCATACCTTACTGACACATCAAATAACACTTTCAATAAAAGGTAAACTTTTAACCTGAGTACTTTTCTTATTATTTTTTATTATTTTGTGTTCAGTATCCTGACATTTTACAATGCTGTGTCTTGTGAGGATGTGTCGTTCCTCATTTATTATTGTTGCAACCTAGAAATGTGCTTTGATCCCGGAGAAGGTTCCTGAATTATTACTGTATTAGTTTCTTCCCTTACATTTTCTGTTTTCTGTTGCATGGACTGATTCCCCCTAACTTTCTTAGTTTCTGCCTGCTCTGCTTTCCGGAGCTTTGCCTTTTTGCTCTACTCTGCATAAGATTTCCACAATTTAATCTGCCAAAATATCTATAGGTTTTAAAAAAATTTTTTGCTATTACATCTTAATATCCAAGAGCTCTTCTCTGTGTCCTCTGAAGGTACTTCTTTAAAGCTTTCTGTTTTTCCCCCATAGGTCTATTACCTCATGAATAAATCTCATATACTACTCATAGTCACATCAGCCAGAATATTTTGAGTTTTTGAAAAGTTTAATCCCAGTTGCTATTTTTATTTTCTACTTACTTTGTATTTTATCTGTGTACCATATTGGGCATTTATATTAGAAATCTGACTGGAGTTTGGGCAGGTGGGTGAAACATCTGTGCAGTGAAATGGCTGTGCTGTTTCACCAGGGAATTCTTGATGTCAGTGTATTTTAATTTTCCTCTTGGGTTAGGCTGATTCCTAAAGCACAAGTGTTTCAGCCTCCTGCTTGAAGAAGAATCTGGTTGCCAGCATTTTGAAAGGTAAGCATTTTGGAAAGTAAGTAGGTGAAGGAAGCCTCAGTATACACATGCTTTCCAATTCCCCTGCTTTAGACATAGCATCACACCCCTAAATGCACTGGTGTCTCCCAGTTGAGGGACCCTCCCCAAGGACTAAACCACTATTATCTTGCTGGGGGGTGGGGAGGAAGAGACCAGAGGAGCAGGTTTCTCCAGGTGCTGGGCAGGATTCTAGATCTGGGGCTTAAATTGTTTCTTCAACACTATCAAACATTTCTCCAGTTTTTGCTTCATCTTTTCCACTTTTTGGTGTCTCTTCTGAGTTTTGGGGTCAGTTACCAAAGACAGGATGAGTTGCCTTCCAAATTTTCTCACTGCCAGTTTAACATTCAGCTTGCGTATTTTGCTAAATTACACTTGTCCATCTGCTTTTTACTGCTCTTGGGCTCTTGGTCCTGGTGCACATAGCCTTTGAAAAACTTCTCTTTCAGTCATTTTAGTAGGGTTTGAGGAGGTGACAAAGGGGGGGGGGCAGTAAACCTGCCTTTCCTAAGTAATACCCTTTGCTTAAATGCCTTAGGCTTCAGTTTCCTCATTTGCAAAATTAAGATAACAATACTTACCTCTTAGGGTTGTTATGAAGATGAAAAAACATGTAAATGAGATGAAAGAACATAAAATGCTTGGGATGATGCCTTTTACATAGATAGCAAGTTAGCGCTATTAATACACACTGCCAGGCTATTTTAAGAACAGAAGCTTACTTAAATGAGCTTGTTAGAAGTACTTTTAGAGGAAAGATACAGAGCAGGATTTCGGAATCCATTTGGAGGAAAGACAGCAAGATCTCCCTGCAACTGGAGATGCCTCTGGCAGTTGTCCTCCCTGGACACAGGGTGCAGTTTCTCTCCGCTCCTCTCTGTGTATCCTCTCCATTCCCAGACAAGCATTCTCTACTTCCTTAACGTGCCTACATGGCCTAAGGCTTCAGTATAGACCCCTAAGGGCCTGACTCTATTTCTGTCCTTCAGTTCCATTTTCTCCTCAGGCAAGATTGGTGATTGGCCCTCCTGGCTAGGGGTCTGTCCTCATTCAGTTAGCCAGGAGGTGGGATCTCCATCTTGCTGCTGTCCCTGCTGGCTACGTGGTGCCATGGAGTGATAGGTGCCTCTAGTACATATGTGGTATTGCATGTCATGTAATCTTAGAGAAAAGAGAAGGATTTAAAATGGTGCATATGGAATGTTACAAAGTTTAGTACACGTCTGTGCATATATGTATATATATATATATGCTAACTGCTAAATAATAATATATACATACAAGGATAAAGTTGTTGAGAAAATGCATGTATTTAGCATAGTTTGCAAAACACGATAAATTCAGTAAATGTTTTATGTTATCATATTAAATACATAGAAAAAGTGCTAGAGGAAAATTTACCAAAACATCAATAGTAATTGTGGTATTTTTCTAGGAGGTATAGTTATGGGTGGTTTTTATTTTCTTATTTACACTTTTATATAATGAACATGTGTTTCTTATATCATTAGAAAATAATTTTCTAATCTATTGATATAAGAATGGATATTTGAAAGTATAGAAATTTTCTTTACCTTCTAACTATTGGACAGAACCTTTACTCATTTGACAGCCTGAAAATATTTTCTGAACTAATTCTTTCCTTTTGTATGTTTTTATTTTTTTCTAATTAAAAATATTTATGGTAAGGTGAGGGAAACTGAGTGTGTTGCCCTTGTGATAGACAGGACTACTTGAAAAGTTTCATTTTCCAGCTGTAGGTACCCGTATAGTTTCCCAGTTGATAACACTTAGAGCAAGCATTCAGATATGAAGAGTTGCAAAATAGGAAAAATTGTTTTAAATCTTTACAGCAAAAATTAGGTATTTTAAAATATTACAGAATTAATACATTAATACATGTAATGAATCATTGCAGTCTTTATTTTCTGGCATTGTAAGGGGGATGTAAGGAAGCCCCCCTTAACGGCCTTGACTAAGCCCCCCTTAACGGCCCTGGCTAAGCCCCCGTTAACGGTCTTGGCTCTTGGGCAGCAGCCAGCTTAAGTGATAAGAAATGCGCCGAAAACTAAGTCTAACTGCTACTTTTGTTTCTGTACACCTGCTTGTGCCACATAGTCTAGGGAGTAAAGCTTCAGCTATAAAAGTTGCTGCTTGCCTCAGCTCGGGGCCCAGAATTTGGAGAGCTTCTCCTCTGGGACCGCGCGTGAATAAAGGATTGTACTCCTGCACCTCCCCAGTGTCTGGTCGGTGTCCTTCTGAATTCTGATAGAACAGCATCCTGGCGCTCCTATCTTCCAAAATGTTATTTTTCTGTTTTAAGACAACCCATTTTATATGTCTGACTCCTGAGTATAATTGCAAACTAAGGTTCTCACAGGTAGTAAGAGAGACTAAATGTTATCTATTTCAAAATCACAAGTTTCAAGTGAACAAATACAGGCTAACGAAGTTTTTTATTCCAGTAATAAAACGAATGATAGGTATTGATATCAGGTATAAAGCCATAGTTTCATATTTCAGATTGATCCCTTTCTGCCACAAGCCTCTCCTATTCCCTGTGTTTTGTTCATTGTTAAGTTTTCAGGTCATTACCTGCGTTGTCAAATTAGATTGCTTTTTGAAATGTCTATTAAGTCATAGGTGACCTCCATGGTACCAGGGAATGCAGAGGTTAATTCTCAATATACAGACTTATTACCAGGCAGGTAACCACAGCATTTTAAGTATGAACAGGAAATATCAGGCTATATATATAATTAAAGTTACGTGTTTCTGTTGAGGAAAACAAAGCAAAACTAAAGAAATTCCTACACTGTAGCAAATTGCTTTGCTTTCATAAAATTGACACTGTGACTCATAACTCAAATTTCCTTTTGTGCAGAGCCTTCTAGGAAGCTCAGAACCAGATCATGAGTAATCAGATCCCTAGAAAGGCTCTTTGGTAACCTTTTCCTTAACCATATTATTTTTAGTGACATTGTTTCATAAATAATTTCAAGTAGGTTTTTTAAGAATAAGGCATTAAATAAATAAACACATGAAAAAATTTCATATGCTTTTTTCAATGTAGTTGCTGGTATAGATATATGTAATATTTTTAAAGAAACCTGTTACATTTTATTGAGTAACAAGTTTCTTTTCATGCCTTACTCTGTGTTCACTGTAAAAGGTTCTATATTTCATATGAGGTTATGAAGTAAAACAAGTTACTTCAAAACTTAGAAAGTTCTTTAGCTATATAAATCAACATTGCCCTTCAATCTCCATGCCATTCAATTGTACTCATAAGACATACCTTTTTCTGTAGTTTTTGCCTGATATATACAATTCTAAATAAAATATATATGAAGTTAGGTGAACAAAGGAGAGAAAAAAAGAGGCATATTAGATACACACTCAAAGATGGTTTCAACATACCTAGAACAGAAATTACATAATTTATATTTATGCAGGTACCTCACTGAAAAATTAACAAGGGTACCCACAGAAACTTTTGGTTGGTTGTGAATGCTCAAATTATACTAGCCACTGAGCCTTCTTCACCTGTTTGCTCTCATAATAGAGATTTTTTAATAGCTACCATATCTATTTACTTATGTCAGCAAATTGTAGGGGATAAGGTATGCTATGACATGTCAGTTTACTTATAATTATCTGTATATTGTGATATTAAAATATGAGAAATTTATATTTTTAATGCCATATAATGTGTAATTTTTTCTTAGCATTAAGAAAACTGCTATGTGTTATATACATGTAATTCTACCATTAGCATATTTGCATGGCGCAATATAATCAGCAATGTGACTCCTAGTATATAACTCATATATATCCTATATTGTTTCATAGAATACTTCATATTCTATATCATGTTATATACTGTTTCATTACCCTTAAAGTATTTTCATATCCTCAAAGCAGTCCAAAACCTTCATAATGTAGACCCACTTCGGATGTGTGAAAACTTTCAGTAAGACCATGTGACTGAAGGCTCCATGGTAGTAAAATGAGAATATCAGCACTAGAAGGTAGGTATCTTCACTCTCAATCCAGGTTGTTTCTATTGCAAGCTATTGCAGTTGCTAAGCTTCTAAAAATCGGATTGACACAGAGCCTCTCATGAAGTTGACCTCGTCCTGTTCTATCACTTATTAATATTTAACATCAAAAGCTCAGAGAATCGAGTGAAGCTAACATATCCACCCACTAATACCTATAATCCCCCATTGTATTTACACTGCAAGAAGGCATCTCGCTTAGCATTTCAAATGCTAAGGCCTGGACTTTCCTGGCATCTTTTCAGACTTACATATTTAACACTTGCACAGTTTCAGTTTGCATAGAAAGAAATTTCTCAGAAAACTCCCTTTATACATTATAACATCATCTAATAAAATAGTTTTGTATATGAGTTCATGTAGAGAGAACACAATTCTTTTGAAATAAAGTATATTTAAAGCTAAATCAAAAAGTACATATATTCAGAAAGGCAACTATAATGTTAATAGGTATTTTCCTTTGAATTAGAGTACTACATTTGAGATTTTTTAAAAAGTCTTTTTATTCTTCTGAATTTTCCAAATCTAGGATCTTAAAGTTGTATATAGTCAGAACTCTTGAATTTCTCTCCTACTCATCACACAGCCAGATGTTTGCACCCTTCCAGGTGGCCACAAATTATTAATGGCCTCTATATTCACATTTCAATCAGGCCAAAAACCTAGGAGTCATTTTTGGTTCCTCTCTATCTGTGTACATATTAGAGCAAAATATAACTTAAATTTGATCACTTCTAATAATTTCTACTTAAATCCCCTAAATATTGCCTAGATCTTATTTTATCTATTTATTTATTATTTGCTTTTTTAACATCAATGTGTGGTTACCTTTCTCATACCCCCATATGGGGACCTGACCTGCAACCCAGGCATGTGCCCTGGCTGAGAATCGAACTGGTGACCCTTTGGTTCTTAGGCACTGGTGCTCAATCCACTGAGCCACATCAGTCAGGGCTAGATCTTACTTTAAAAACCACCTAATTGGCTCCCCTCTCTCCACTATTGCCTATCTCCCTCCCTCTCCCCCATCAAGTCAATTATCTTTTTCTCCAATGGCTTCCTCAAATCTCTCCCCAGGCTATAAGAAATCTGGCCCTAGCCTGCCTCTCCACCTTTCTTCCATTACCCTCTGGGACCATTCTGCAGACCACAGTGACCTTGTTCATATTTGAACTGACCATGTTTATTGTCACCTCAGGCCTTTTCATTTGTTATCTCATCTGCCTGATGCACACTTCCCCAGGTCTTTGCAGAGTCTACTTCCTCAACTCATTCCTATTTCTGTTCAATGTCTTATACTTAGAGAGGTTCTCCTGACTCCATCCAAAATATTGTCCCTTCACTTCTGTCCTCTTGTCTGTTTCTTGCCCTGCTTTATTTTTTTTGATAGCACCATCACTACCTCACTTCTATTGAATATACATTCATTTATCATCTGCCCGCCCCTCCAGAATGTTAGCACCATTAAGAACAGGGACAACATCATCCAGTGCTTTATTCCCAATGCTTTTGCAGTTCCTGCTCAGTAAATATTTTCTTTCATGTCATGAAGTAGTACTTTATAATTAAAAATATAATTAAAAATAAAATACATAGTTCATTTTACACATGAACCAAAACTCCAATTATAGACAAAGAACATGCTGCAAAGTGTAACTTTGACAAAGGAAAAGAATGAGCTGTCAGGAGAATAGAAAGGTTAAATGAAGAAAGTGGAAGTTGAGCAGAACCTGACCTGAAACAAGGCATTACAGAGGCTAAGAAGAAGAGAAGTGATAGGAGAAGCAAAATAAGACTGCAGTTAAAAATAGAAAGGTCATTGAAGGCCAGTTTCCACGTTACCAGTGACTGAGTGCCAGACTAAATCGTACAACCAGCTGCGGAGAGGGGTTTAGCATCAGGCACAGTGCTGCCAAGGTTGCTGCTCTGTAACCAAGCTCTGTGGACCTTTAATGATGACAACAGTCACTCTGTTGAAAGGTTAGCTGCAGAGGGCACCTGAGATGAAAAGTGAACAGCAAAGTGCATGACATGATACGGCTTAAATCTAGTAACTGCACTTGCAGAATATTGAAACGTGCATTGCATAGAGTCTGTAAACAGAACAAGCACATGAGACAGGGCCCCAACTGGTTCCAATGATAGGGTTTACTGTAATCTAAAATGAGGTTAAATCTAAAATAGCCACAAAAATAAAATAGCCAAAGAGAGATGGAACTGGTAGGGGAAGGAAGAAAAGACAGGAAATCACATGTATGTGTATCATGAGTTGACCATCCCTATACAAATGGTGTTATGAGGGGAAGATAAGAAATCTGGAGATGGAATTGGAAACATTGTATACAAACATATACACACTCACACATATAGCATGAGACATGAATGTCTACATGGAAACAATCTGGGATCTTTTGATAAACATAGGCAGCACTATGAATTCTAAGCCAGAATTTCCTGGGTCTTAAACAGGTCAGATCACAGATTGGTTGAGTCCTCTTATATGAGTTATTTCCCTCTCTAAGCTTCACTTTCTCACATGTAAAAATAAGAGGATTTAACTAGATGATTCCTAAAGTCCAATCCAATTCTAATAATTCTTATAACTATTGCATTGAGTTGAATTAGGTGAGGTAAATAACTGTAAAACAACTCCCAGGGGTTGACTGGTCCCTTTATTCTGCTTCTAATTAATTATCATTTATTCATCATTGACCCATCCTTCATTCAACAAACATTTACTGAGTAACTACTATATACCAAGCATCACTCTAGAAATTTTAATAAGATCCCTGCCCTTAATGAGCTCAAAAATAATCCTCTACCAAAGGGTTTGAGACTGGAGTTTCAAAGATTATTTTGCTTTTAGGACTAGGCAAGACTCATTTGGTCAACAGAAATACAGATTTGTTCATTTCCCAACATGTAGATCTCTAGATATTCATGTATACATCTGTGTTCTCTTATGAATTGTGTTGGAATTTTATCTGTGAAGTTTGCATGTATACAAGTACATATATATGTATACGTGCACAAAGTATGTATACACATATATACATATCCATGTTTTCCCAAGCCACTAAAGTCTGTCACCCCACAAAGAGTGACAAATAGGATTCACAGCTCAGTCCCCTGGATCGATTCACAACTCTAGCCCTCATTGGGTGCTGCACTTGGGCATGTGTGAAGGAGTCCCACTGCTTGTGCGAGCAACTGCAAGCAGCCTCTGTGTTTGGAGGGGCGAGGTTGCAGGATGGCTCTCGTGGAGCAGAGCCCCTTCCAGAGAGTGGCTTGTCCCTCCACACTCTAGCCCCCATCTGTCAGCCTGCTCTCTATCTATGAGTATGTCTCTTTTGCTTGTTAGTTCATTTTGTTCATTAGATTCCATGTATGAGTGAAATCATAAAAAAACAACAATTGGATATTTACACAATGGAATACTGTTTTGCCATAAAAAAGAAGCAAGTTTTACCCTTTGTTACCACATGGATGGACCTGGAGAACATTATGCTAAGCAAAATAAGCCAGTCAGAGAAAGACACACTCTTCATTTGAGCTCAGCTCTGCCTGCCTTGGCTTTACACACAGAATTCTTGAGACTAGTTTGCAGTGCTAGCTTTGCCCCAGAACCAAAATAAAGAGGAGAGGGGACAGGCCAGTTGGTTCAGGCACTTCTGGAGTGCAGCTGAGAACCACACAGATGGAGCCGAGCTCCTTTTCCCTGGGGCTTTTTCACATTGACACAAAACTTTCTAAATGAGGGCTAAAGAAGTTGACCTCCTTTCCATGTTGGTTTCATCTGTTGATTGAGGACCTTCATTGGCTAGCACAGGCTCGATGTAAAGCTTGAGATGGGTCACTGTTTGTACCTGTTCACCAAAAATGAGATAGTGATTTCTTGATAAGAATTCCATTTCCTTGACAATTCTCTCCTCTAAAGGCAATACCTTATACCATTTATCAAAATTCTCAAAACAAGAATAATTAGTTCCTTGCTCCCTACTGCCACCCCTAGATATAGCTAACCTTCAGAGTAACCTCTCACCTTCTCCAAATATTTCAGTATTTCTCTACAGCTACATTCCTTAGTAATTTTAGCATCTTCCACAGCTGCACTCACAGTTCCTTGACCTTCTAAATACTATGACCTTTATTTCTAATCTATTCAAGCTACCCACAGGTATGACCAAACCTGAAATTTGGCATTCCTCAGAATAGCTCCACATTCCAGGTCTAGGAAACCAGAATTTCCCTTCTAGTGCCCTAGGCTCTTTTTCATTCTTCAACTATTTTAAAACTACTAATTATCTTATTGGAGAAGAGCAATATCCTAGTTCATTTTGTTCCACATTGGGTTCTTGCTGCCTCAAATCTATTAAATCTTTAATCTACTTGGCGTTTTTTTTTAATCATCTACATTTGTCTATCTATGACATTCTCCAAAGATCCTTTTCTCAATATTTTTCTTGTTTCTCAAATATTAGCCTAATAGTATTTACTTTCTAAATAAAACCTTAGCTCTTACTTTACAGAAGACTGAAGGCAAATGGCCAAATGATATTCTCTCTCTCAGTTGGCTTCAGAAGTTCTTGTTTACACCACCCACCTCAGAAGAAGAGATTCTTTTTCAAAGCATCCCTTCAGTGTGGCTCCCATTCCTTCCTGTGTCATCCAATTTCGGGGGTACCTTGCTCCATCTATTATTTTTGTATTTTCTCTTGCTCTTCTCCCTAGATTAACCCCCCATGTCTAGATAGTATTACTGTCATTCACTTCAAATAACTAACCAACTTTCAGTGGCATTCTCTAGGATTAAAGGTGTAACCTTAGACTTCAAGGAGGTAAAATTTTGCATTTAATTAGAGATCAAAGAGGATATAAGATGTTAGGGGAGGCTTCAATAAGGCTCCAAAATGCAGAGAAATACAGGGTCCTACCAAATTTTTAAGGTAACTTACATAGTGGTAATAGAAATTTATCCAAAGTTGGGATGATTATCTCTACCAATGTTTAGGGTTTAGGACATTCTATAGCTGGCAAATAATAAAATAACTTCTGCTAAAGCTACTGCAGAATTTCCTAAATGAAGAATATTATTGGTAACTGTGCTGGACCTCATGAAGGAAGCAGGTATAGGAACAGGAGTAGTTGACAAGGTATCTCAGTCTTAGAAAAATACTATGTTTTCACATATCATTTTCAAAAACTGCATAACTGGAAGTATGTTGAGCTTTATCTAGGCCACCGGTGCATAATAACCTGTGGGTTATATCCTGCCCACAGCTGATAAGTGTTCTTTGGCCAATACTATATATTTCATATATTTTCATTGGTATATAAAATTGTACCAAAACATTAAAATCTGAAGAGTTAACACAGATGTCAGGTTTTGGTCCTCAATAAACATTGGGAGGTTTGACAGCCAAAGCTGAAAGTCCTACATGGCAGCCATTGGTTGGACCTGAATAACCACTGCCCTTTTAGATGGTCTACATGCTCTTCAGTTCACCATCATCCCTGTCATCAATTCAGGGATCATCAACATCTGAATTTCCAACTTCTGACTTGGTCCCAACATCCAATATTACAAATGATATAATAAGGACCCAAGGTGTTTTTGTGATTACTTCAAGGTCACAAAAGATAATCAGAGGAAGTGTCACACATGCTTCTTCATTACCACATTGCTACACAAAGCTTCTTTAGCTTAATATGTTTTTAAAAGATTCTATTTATTTTATTTTTAGGGAGAAGGGGGGAGAAGGAGAAAGAAAAGAAGAGGAACATCAGTGTGTGGTTGCCTCTGGCATGCCCCCAACCAGGGACATGGCCTGCAACCGAGTCATGTGACTGGAAATCGAACTGGCAACCCTTTGCTTCGTAGGCTGGCACTGAATCCACTGAGCCACACCAGACAGGGCTAGCCTAACATTTTTTTTTTAGCTTAAGATTTTTGATGTGCTGAAGCAATGAACCTTATCCTAATGTAGGTAAAAATTCAGGTTAGACTTCTTACCATTATTAGATTTTGAGCCATCCTTTTGAAATAATGCAATTCACTCAAGAAGACTTGTCACTGGGCAGATCAATAGCCCTGACCTACTTGATTATGTAACTTGAAATCATGTTTCCATTATAAAACTCATTACCTAGTACAGCAAGAAAAAAAAAATCCTCATTTATTTTTTTTAGAATCTTTTCTCAAACTACACATGACAAGGGTCAGGGCTCCTTTCTAGCCTTACAGCAACTTTCTGGGTTTTGATCAGCAAGGAAAAAATAAGAGACTAACTGATTTATAATTCATTCTCATATTAATTCCCCTGGATTGACATTTAAACAGCTTTATCTATGTTATCCTGGGAATTCCTTATTTCTTTAGCATCTATCCACATTTTATTTGTTGTTGCCATAAGAAGTAAAAAGAAGGGATACCTCTCCATTCCAAATCATGGCATAGGATTCTTCTTTCCTTTCCCCTCCCCTCCCCTTCCTGCCCTTCCTTTCCCAATTTTTCCTTCCATTCATTTCTCTTAACCTGCTTTCTCTTCCTTTCCATTTTTTGTTCTTTCAGTTTTCTTTTCTCCCTTTCCTTCTTCAATCATTTATTGGTTGCTTGATGTTTACTAGTCATTGCACAAAAGGATTTGAAGTGAAAGGAGATTGACAAAGAGCAAGATCAGGTAAAAGAACGCATCAGTCATCAGAAGTCCAAGACACATAGAGCAGACACAGCCTTTGTTATACCTCCATTCTCTCAGATCCCTCACCACACATCAGCCTGGCTTTCAGAAGCAGCATCAGCATCTTTGTTGGTGGGCTGCTCTCAGGTTTCCAGAGCCCACTGTGGTAATGTGCACCACAAGCCAGAAATGCTCGTATTGGCAGAGCGGTAGCTTGTAACCAATGATTTATTGAGGCAGGAATAAAAATACCCAGATTCCACCTTTGTACAGTTTTTCAGAGTTTCCCTATGAATTAGTAATTATCAGTTGTCCACCACAATAGTGACTTAACAATAAATCTCTTAAAGGCAGCTTTTTCTTCCCTGATTGTTTCTTCCCCTATCTATACATATTCCTTGCATCTCTCAAAAGACTGCTTGACTCAAATCCTGTCTCAGAGTCTGCTTTGTGGGGAACCCAGATTAAGATAGAATAACTCATGACTTCCAGAACCTCTTGTTTAAGGGGGAAAGGCAGATAATTATAAGACTAAAGTCATATGGGAACTTAGGAGAAAACAATTCTGTCTGGTGGAGTTGGATAAGGTATCAATTTAGGTAGTGACATTTGAACTAGGTCTTAAAAAATTACTAAGGGTTTTCCAAGCAGAGGTGATGAAATGCAGTAATGCTAGTAAACAAACTTTACATTTGTTTTCTCCTTTGATTCTCACAAATGTTTTATGGAATCGGCACTTACTAATATCTTAATCTTTACAAATGAGGAGAGATTTGGAGTAATTCACCAAGTTAAATAGTTTATTCTGCCTGTAAATGGCTGGACTAACATTTAAACCCCATACCATATGGCTCCAGAGCCACAGCTCTTCATGATACTACATGGGAGAAAGAGATCAGGCATTTAAGGAAGACAGATCTGAGCTTGAATCTTCATATTAGTTGTGGGTCCTTGAGTGAAAATTAACCTCTAAATATGTTTTCTACACTTAAATTGGATATAATTATTCTGAAATTGGTTTTTATAAAGTTCAACTGAAATATAAGATGTAAATTACCTACTGCACTGCTTGCCATAAGCACTTAGTAAACAGAGCAGTAGTTGTTGTAATGACTATAGGATGGTGATTATGAGCAGATGAAACTGCTCATGTGAACATGTTGTGTGTGTCTGAACACGAGCCCCTCATACCTCACAATATGCTAGTTTAGTGTGCTTACAGTGTAGCATTCATGATGTAAAGTGGTGAGAAATGAGGTTACAATGGAACTTAAGGACCCGATATTTAAAAGTTATGTATGCCAGACTAAAGAGGTTGACTTTATCTTGCAGGGAGCAATCAAACAATTTTATGTAGGGGTGAAGATTGCATGTTTAGACCTGCATTTTGCAGTTAAATAAGGATGGGAGTTGACAGGCTAATGAATGGTGGAGGCCTATTTTTGTTGTTGGGATAACTTGGAGTCACTAAGAATGATAGTTTGGAAAACTGTGGTTCTGGGGGAGGAGATATTTCAGGAGGCTTCTGAGGCCTGCTGTAGGATTTCTCTCATTATTATTGTCCTCCGACATTTTAATACAATTATGAAGCGTGAATAAATTCAAAGGCAGTATGTCTGTTAGAGAAAGAGAGTGAGAGAGAGAGTGAGAGAGAGAGGGGGAGCTAGAGAACATGAACAAGGAAGGGAAAGGGAAAGGGGCGCAGGTTGGGCTTAGCTAACCTAAGAAGGAATACTGGAAAGCAGTCCAGTTAGCACAACTGCAATCCAGATAGTCTGGTTCTTCCCTAAAGAAATTAATATGTAACTACAGTAGCCAGCTTCCGATGATCCATGTCTTCTAGTATTCACACTGTTACGTAATACCCCACCCCATTAAGTCTGTGTAACCAATAGAACTTGGTGGAAATGGGGGGGTGTGACTTCCAAGGCTAGTTCATAAAGAGTGTTACAATTTTACTTCAGTTTCTTGGATCACTCACTCCAGGAAAGCGAGCAACCATACTATGAGCATACTCAAGAAGCTCTGTGGAAAAGTCTTCACAGATAGAAACTGAGCCTAGGACCAACCTGCTAAATACAGGAGAGAGTGTCCTTGGATCCTTCACTTTCTTCAAATGACTGCTGCATGAGAGATTCTATCAAGGATGGCCTGGCTGAACCCTTCTTAACTTCTTGAAAATAATAAATCATCACTGTTATTTTAAGCTACTAAGTATTGGGACAATTTTTATGCAGCAAAAACTAGCTAAAATACTAATATTTAGCTAGTTTACTAATACTAATATGTACCAGGAATTCTATTATGTGCTTTTAAAAACAAGATTTCTGTACCTAATCTTTTAACAGAGGTATACTTATATCCATTTACCAGTTAAAAAAATCAAAGGCAAGGCAACTTAGGTAACCTATATGTAGGTGCCAAACCTTTGAGGGCACCTGGTTCCAGGCTAGTGTTCCTTCCACCAAGTAAGTTTTGACTGAGGAAACAGAACAAGGAGAAGTACAAGGAAAAACTGGCTAAGACACTGAAGACTTTATAAAATACTATCCTTTGGGTGAAGTAGGAAAGTGGGAAGTGATAGAAGAGAAAAGGAAGAAAGAAGGACAAAGAAAGAAAAGTACTATTTAGATGAGAATTGAGTCAAAAGCTTGGAAGCAAAAATGGATTTGCCATGAGAAACTGGAAAGTTGGAAACTCAGTGCCAACAAGTAATTTATTATGAGGGAATGTCAAGCTCCGTTCTATGCTCTTTTGGCATATGTGACCAGATTAAAGAAAGTATTGATAATAATCAATTAGTTGATGTGTAGACTAGAATAGTAGTTATAAAAACATGTTTCACTGATAATTTCTGTTCCTAAGGAAGTTGTCTATTACTTTTAAGAGTTTAGTCCTATAAACTTTCACTAAGAACACCTCCGTCTTACTTACCAAGAATTCTCATTCATGTTACCTCTGAGTGTTTATAAATATTTACATATATAAATTGAGTACTGATAAAATGATATAACTGTGTGCATGAGTCAACACCTTAGAATTCATGTCTATAATTTTCTATTTGTAAACCAGAAAACAGTTTGTTCTCTTGTCTGCACAGTAAAGTTTTAGAAGTATGAACAGTTAACTGTTTAAGAAGAAAACCTTGGGTTGGAACCAGTAACAAAAGTGTTTTCAATTTTAAAAAATCATAAAATTCAAAAATAAAATTTCATATTGAAAATTATATCATAACCTTAATCATATCTCTGGATAGAACTTCCTTTAGTTATTGAGTATATGAAGAACTCAATCCATGTGGTCATGAAAGAACATAAATTTTCACCATTTGGAGGACTGGGCATGTGTCCTTCCTTATTTTTTATTACTTATATTGGAGTGGCATTGGTTAATAACATTATATAACTTCAAGTGTACAATTCAATAATATATCATCTATATATTGCATTGTGTATTTACCACCCAAAGTCTAGTCTTCTTCCATCACCACGTATTTGACCCTCTTTCCTCTTTTCACCTCCCCTTTCTACTCTGGTAACTGCCATACTGTTGTCACTATCTATGAATTAATTTGTTTCATTTGCTTGTTCATCCATTGCTTTCTGTTCCACATCCTACATACAAGTAAAATAATGAGATTCTTGACTTTTTCTTTTTGTCTTATTCCACTTAGCATGATATTCTCAAGATCCATCCATGTCACAAATGATAATATTTCATCTTCTCTATGGCTAAGTAGTAGTCCAATATATATATATGTACTACAGCTTCATTAACTATCAAAGGACACTTAGGTTGTTACCATGCCTTGTAACCTACAGTGAATAATGCTGCAATGAACACAGGGGTACATATATATTTACAAATAAATATTTTCAATTTGGGGGGATAAATATCCAAAAGAATGATTGCTAGGTCATATGGTTGGTAGCTCTACCCTTAATTTTTGAGGAACTTTCATACTCTTTTTCATAGTGACTGTACTAGTTTCCATTTCAACCAGCAGTATATATGGGTCCCTTTTTCTTTTCTTTTTCTTTTAAAGACATCTTTTTACCAATGCCTTGAAAATGATGACTCATGATCTGATCTCAGAAGCACTTCTTTCAGATATATTTCTTTTTGGTATACTATTTGGGAATAATAATCGTCAATCTTAGAATTACTTAACATGATTATCTTCATTTCCTTTATAAGTCCACAATTCTGAACTATGTAACTATTTGACTTTCATTGTTAACTCACTGGCCTAAAAAGTCATCAATGAATAAATTTATATGAGTTAGAATAAATTTAGTCAGGAAACTCCTAGCTTTCTGGGAAGTTATGTAATACCACATGATACCAATGGACAGAATTTTCCCAATTGGGAATTATTGTTGGAAAGTTATATACAAAGTGAAAAAATATAAGATTCTGAGAGTGAAGATACTATTTAAAATTCTCAGCACTTTTTATGAACAGTTTGTGACAGAACCAATGGGACCTTTCATTTACAAGCAACATGTTGAAACAGCTGCATATGAAAAAGTAACACTACATACAATAAGAAACAAATCCCCATGTCTCAAAGGCTTAATATAAGAGAAGTTTATTTCTCACTTTGGTAAAATTCTGATTGACAAGTGGCCCTCTACCAAATGGTTCAAGGACCAAATTCTTCTATCTTGTGGCTTTGTAACTACAACTTGTTACTTTCAAGGTCCTGTGTTCATCTGATTAAACTAGAAGGTAAGAAGGCAATGAAAATTATGCACAGAAGGCTTAAAGACCAGTCTTAAAAGGATCTACGTATATCACCTTTAAACTCATTCTATTGGCCTAAATTCACTCATGTGCCCACATCTAACTGCAAAGGAAGCTGGGAAATGTAGTCTACCTGAGTGTCCATGAGGAACACAAAAGATTTGGCAACATCAGCTAGTATTTTCTGCCATAACACTAATTTTTCTAAGTGCTCCAATTTGTCCATCATTACCAGGTTCTGGAAGTGAAAATGAGACTGCTTCGCAGATTTCATATGGGTACTGATGAAATTATCTGGACTTATTTATTTATTTAGTTTGGCTAAGCCATATAACCATGAGCTATTAATTTATAAAGTGATTTTCATGTATCCCATTTTATCATTATTGATCTAAGTAGAACTCAGGAAGTAGTTTATGATACCCAATTACATCACCTTGTAGATCACAGACACTCCCCTCAATCATGACAGCACCAATCCATGAAAAATTCATTCTTATTCTCCTTTCCCTTCCTTTTTTAACAAAAAAATACAACTGGGTTTTTTTGTTTTGCTTTGTTTTGTTTTGTCTCTAAATAACACTCTAGAAATCTTTGCTATAATTAAAAGCAGTAATATCCTCTGGTAATGGGAATCATGAGAATGTTCTCCAACCAATTTGTTTCTCAGTTCGAGTTTTACCATAAGAGCTGTTTTGATATAGGAACTCTCAAGAGAAATCAAGAGAAACTCAGAAACTTGTTCAGAATTTCCAGGTTAAGTGAAATGAGGAGGCTGTGGCAAATGGCTACAACCTAATGAGCGGTTGGAGGCCCCCAAAACAGAAACATCTTCCCTATACGTCTATTAGTACACACATAAAAATAGTATTTCACCCTGGCTGGTGGCTCAGTGGCCAGGTGCGCCAGCCTGTGAACCCAAATGTTGCTGATTCAATTCCCCAGTCAGGGCACATAACCAGGTTGTGAGCCAGGTCTCCAGCCAGGTCCTTAGCTGGAGGCAGGTGAAAGGCAATGATACTGATGCTTCTCTCCCTTTCTTCCTCCCTCTTTGCCCTTCCTTCTGAAAATAATAAATAAAATCTTTTAAAAAATCATATTTTAATCCACAGCATCAAAGAGCCAGAACTTTGAATGTTTCATTTCCCTAAGATATTAACATTTTTGTTACATTAAAATTTTATAGAAATAAAATGTGCATTATATATTATAGTCAAGAGTTATTTGTCTGCTAAGTAACTGAGTAACAGAAGTTTTCTCAGTGCACCCTGGTCTGAGAAAATTCTTTATTAGAATTGCTACAGGACATTTTGTCATAACACTTAAGTAACAATTTTCATATATTGCTCTACATTAATGATAAAAATATTTAAGAAAAGAAACACACTCTCAACAATTTAGCTATTTCCAGTTTTCTAATTTATTATTCATTCTTATTTACATCTATTTAAGGTCTTGTCATTATTGCTATTAATGTTCTTGTTGATATCTTTTAGTATTCTACAGAACCTAGTTATGACAGAATATTTAATAAATGTTTGTTGACAAATACTTACTGAGTTCCCACTATGTGCTAGACACTGTTCTGGGTCCTAGGAGACAGTGGTAAAGTAGACAAATTCTGCTTCGAGTAGTGTATGTGCAAAGAGTGGGGCTGGGGAGATTAAGTCAATAAGGTGTAAAGATACAAATTAGATAATAAGATGAATGTGAGGAGTTGAGATTTGAATTATAAGAAAGAGGCAGTTGTGTAAAGACCCAGGGAAAAGTGGTTTATCCAAGCATAAAACAGCAAATGTAAAAGGTGCAGGTTTTGGTGTGTTCCAGGCACAGCACAGAGGCCATTCCAGACAAAATAAAGCGAGTGAAGGAATAAGGGGGGGGGGGGGTTGAAATACTGTGAGAAAAGCCCATAGAGGACTTTGGAGTCCCTGTGAATGATATTAAAGGATTTATTGGAAAGCCATATGAAGGTGTTAAGCAGAGGTGTGGTAAGATCTAATTTAGGCTTTGATCATGTCAGTTTTCACAAAGCAGATATGGAAAGTCACAAAGAGGAAGGTCTGCATAGACAGATTGGTTTGGTCTTAAACCGGGACTGTACCAGAGCAGGTTTTGAGAAACGCTTGCACTCTGGGTATATTTTGGAAGTAGAGGCAACAGAGTTACCATGAATTAAATGTATGTTATGAGAAATAAAGTGGAATCCAGGAGGATTCTTAAGCAGCCAGGCACCATCTAGGAGTGTGGTACCATTTATTACAATAAAGATGAATTGATGACATTCATTTAAACATTTATTAAATGATTACCTTGTGTCAGACATTATGCTAGGCATTGTGGGCAGAAAGACTTTCCTAAGGAATTCTTGTCTAAGCAAGAAGTGATGAGGGCTGGCATTAAGGCAAAAGAAGAAAGAAGAAATGGAAATGACAAATTTAAGAAACATGTGGGAGTGAAATTGGCAGAATGTGGTTCCTGATGTTGACAGTGAGAAAAGATTCTGACATGATTCAACAATTTCTGATTTAAGTGAGTACATGACAAAGATAAGAAATTAGTTGTAGAGAGGTCCTTATTATACTAATAATGGGAGCTAATGATACGGATCACTTTTTATGTACCAGTCACTGTGCTTAGTGTTTCTCACAAACAACTTCATTTATTCCTCAAAACAATATTTATACACTATTGTATCATGTTGATACACCATTATTGCCTATGTTTTTTACAGAGGAATAATCTAGAAGTTAATGAAGTTAAATGACTTGCTCAATGTTACATATGTAACAAATAGGAGAGCCAGGCCTTGAACCCAGTACACCAATATTTGGATATGTTGGGATGGAGTTGCTGTAGATATAAAGTTAGGAGCATTTTTTAATAGACTTACTAACATGGACCTATAATTTATGACATGCTCTGGAGAGGCAGATTTGAGAGTTTTCAGCATAAAGCTGATTGTTTGACTACATACACTGTACTGGCTTCCATCTCTTTCCTGTGTTGCTTTTCTTTTTCCACCTGCAATGTATTTCTTGGGCTCACTTTCCAAATAATCTACCTGCACTTGAATGCTTACTCTAGAGTCTGCTACCAAGAGAATCCAAACCCAAACAGAAACTGATTAAAGGAAAATAGAGGGTGAGGAAGAAAGAGCAACAAACCCTTTCTTAGGAGTTCAGTTACGAAAGTTGGGAAACTAAGAGGCAAACAAGAGAATGTAGGACAAGTTCTTAAGAAGGGAAATCAACCAAGTGTATATGCTATGAATAAAGTGTTAATAGGGAACGCTCAAGTGGTCCTGGTAAAAAATCTAATTATTTTCTGTGAAGTCAGGAAAAGTTTTCAGCTCAGAAGGAGGAGTGAGAGACAGATGCAGAGTAGAGTTTTGGGTAGTTGGTGAAGGATTGAAGACCACAGATTTTTGGTAATATCAGTCCTAGTGCTTCATGATTTCTGCCATGAGAGCTCAGCAACTGGAGAAGAGAAGGAGATTAAAATAATGAGAGACTGGGTGAAAACTTCCAAAACTTATTTACTTGAGTAATACCAGTGTCCAGTGTAGAAATAAGAGCGGCCAGGTCAAAGGGCAAAAAGCCAGGCATTTCCAACAACTCTAATTCTTGCTGATCTGGTCACAAATTACTCGACTGAGACTTTAAATCCCCAACTATATCTGCTTAGTCTTCTTAAATCCACTTTGCCTTACCAATTTTTGACCTATAATATTTTTGACCTTCAGACTTCACCCTATTCTTATTGTCTTATTTATAAGAAAACAAAAGGAGTTATGGAGTCCCTGATTTGAAAAGTTGGTTGTTGAAGCTAGAATATTTTTACACAAAGCAAAGTCCCACAGAGGTATTCACTTGCCAAGGTTACAAAACAAGTTAGCAGGAACGTCAGCAAGGCTCTGCCTTTTCTACTACATGCTACCCTCAGTAAGGGTAGGAACAAAAGGCAGAAGCAGAGAGGGAAATATGCATTAAGGAAAGTATATAGATTTTGTCCTTTTAAGAATTTTTGGAAACAGCATTACTTTTTTCTTAATTCTTGCTAAAAATTTTATTTCTACAATTTATTACTTTGCTTTTCATCAGGGATCAGATACAGTGTTAATAATGCTAGTTGTCTTATTGAGGCCATTGTCCTCCATTTAGCTTTTTAAAAATGGGGCATAAAACAGATGAGATCACCGAGGTCAGCTTAAGAGTCTGGCATCCACAACTGAAGGCCCCGCCTTCTCCCCCAAGGAAGCACCTCTGCACTCACTGTGTCCCAGGAGGCAAAGGAGCAAGAGATCAGGCATGCTAATTAACTCACATCTCTCCCTTTGGTGGTACAAATCATTAATCATAGAGCTACCACATGGCCACCCATCTTTTAATGATGATTTTAATTTGCATACTAAGCAAATGGTTTTAAGAATGTTGTTTTGGGTAGAATTTGTGAGACATGCCTAGGCAGGTTATTTCAAAGTCAATTGCACTTTAATACTCTTTTCCAAAAAGTCACTCTTTCATTTTGACAACTTCATTTTGTAAATACTGTCACTGGGCTGTCACTTACAGGTGCTGGGTAAATTAATCCCAGCTAAGCATTTATTAGTTTTAATGAAAGGGGGAAAAGCATTTGAATTTAAAATTGCTTTTAAAGATTGTGAAATAATCTGAGTTTTAGAGCTAGAGGCACTTGAGATATTATCTACTCCAAGTGATTTGCAAATAAAATAAAGACACAGAAATGTTAAGTGACTTGCTAGAGGTCACAGAACAACTGACTAGCTGAGCTGAACTGGATCATAAGTCTGCATTTTCCCCCTCCAAGTACTCATGAAATTAGATGCATTAAAATATCATAGTGCTTCAAAACAATGTACCCTTTCTTCTCAGTCAATTAAATCATTTATATTGAGTGTATCTGGATTCCAAATTAGACAGCTTGGCTCACAAGCATGATGGCTGTCAAAAGCCATATCATCTCAAGCTAATTTTCTTAGTCAAAACCAAAAATCCATTTAGTTGTTTTTTTTATTAAGTAATAATAATACTTGTCTTGAGGTAATGTGGTCCAAGAATTGTGATCATAAAAAGAAATAGCTTAACTGTACTCAGAACTGTGCTCAAGGGATAAATATACTTTAGACTTCAGAGCGTAATATGTAGGGAATAGTCTAATAATAAAGGACAAGAAATTTGAAGTGATTTATGAGTGATTTTACATAAATCCTTATTATTATAAAGTACCCAATGATTGTCACTAACTTTTATAACTTAAGACACAGGGTTGTTATGTGACTTGTTCAAAGTCACACAGCTGGCTGGTGGCTCTACCTCAATTAGATCTTAGGCTCTATAAAGTCTGGCTTTCAGTTCAGAATTTCGTTGGCACTGTACAAGCAGCCCTTCACTGAACCACATGTAGTCACTCTGTAGGACACTTGCAGGACACGGGCCAACTGACTGACCAGCTGCTTCCCCAGTGAGTGTAAAGCTCCTTAATTCAGGTACCATAACAGAAGGAACTGGGATAGGAAGATGGCTTCCTACCTCACCAGGGTCCTCTTGACTTCAGTGTGGATCCTGCCAGTTCTCTTACTTACCTAACCTCCTGCCCTACCCACAGCAAAGTCATTACTTCCATCAGTGGATAACACACCCCCTTTTGGAAAATGTCCTTCTTTCACACTCTGTGGGTATCAGGTCCCAGCACCTCACTATCCTGTTCATGGTGATAGATGTCAGGTCCTGTGGGTCTGCTCTTGTTGGGTGTAGGGCCACCAAGTGATGATGGCAGGGAGGGCCCCCACCTGGGGGCCAAGAAGAGCTTGCAGTGAGCCTTTAGGAGGGTTTGCATGCTTTATTGCAATCTGCAAGCTAACTATCCCATGGCCAGGGAGCTAAGAATGTTAGCATCATCACACACGGTTGTCCCGCTCTTAACATGGCTGCACTTAGGTTAACAACCACAAAGAATCTGGGGCTCTCTACACTCACTCTCCTGCTTCCAAATGGCAGGGGCTAGAGAGTGTTGGTATTGCCACACAGTTTGTCCACTCTCCCACAAAGTAGTGACCATGCTGAGCTTATAGCAAGGGCAGTCTTATATACACTTTGGAACAAAGGAGGCTCTAGAATAAAGAGGCTATATACCCAAAGGTGACATCAGCCTGCTCAGTTACTAAGTTGATTACCTTTGGGGCTCAGTATTCTGGGGCTGTGGGATAAGATTAACTCCAAGGCTATCTCCCAAGTTGACCCAGAGGAAGGTCTAGCCATGCATAGACAGAGAAATTCTTCTGACTTGACAGTGGGCAACACCACTGATGGCCCAAACATGCTCCTTTAGGAAGTGCAAAAGTGATAATAAAGCCTTTTTCAATAACAGACAAGACAAAACATGGTGGAAACAGAAAGATATGCACAATCATGAAGGCTACAGCTTAAATTACTACAGCCTGAGAAGTTCTGGAATGAGAGGAGGGGGTTACATATGGGCAAAGGTTTTATACATAGGACACAGCACACATCTCTGCCCAGGGACACATCCCCATTACAAACAGCTGGCAGATTTTAAACTTGTACTCTCCATTCCAGGTGCATGGGAGAAGGGAGCACATTTCAAATTCTCCGTGGTTTAGTCAATCCAGGTTACGTCCAAAGACCAGCAAACTGTGGCACATAGTACAATTGTTTCTGTTAGTGCCCTCCATATTTTAAAAATCTGATTAGATCCAACTTTCTCTCTGTAACAGGGTTGGTTTTACAATAGCCAAAGGGAAGAGGGTAATATAATTAGGGTAATCTTTAAAATAGTATTCAACTCTATTTTCACAGAGTTTCCTCTTACTCATGATGACCAAACACTCCAGTGTGTGCCTATTGTCCCCATGTAATTATCAATAATATTGTGTCTTACAAAGTGTTCCTGTTTGGAACAATATGTTATTTGGTCACCATAATCATATTTTGTAAAGTTAATCTGTAATTTATTTGAATATATTATATATTGGTTTTCCTATGCTACAGCTTCATTACAACAAACATATGTTGTCTGTTACATACAAAATATTATTTTAGAAGCTGTAATGCTAAGGAGGAAATATGGTCTTTAGATCCCAAAAGGTCATTGTTATAATGAAAAGACAATAAAAAAAATCAACAGTTGTCCCCACTTTTCCCCCTCTTTGCATACCTCCATCCAGCTTACTTATTTCCTGTTTTTTTTTTTAAATTTTATTGTTGTTGTATTACATCCATCCCCTTTTTGCTCCCCTCTGTCCCCCTCCCCACCCACCCATTCCCCACAAAGTCAATCCCACCTGTTGTCCATGTCCATGGTTCCTTTATACTAGGTTCTTATCTAAACTGCTCCCCTTCCTTGCCTCTTCCTCCCCCCTCCCCCAAACCCCCTTCCTCCTGACCACTGAAGGCCTATTCACTGTATTCATATATTTGGTTC
>PVIW01008594.1:0-59526 GCA_004026585.1 Noctilio leporinus
TATTTTTAGAAAGAGGGGAAGAGAGAGAGGCAGAGAGGGTGAGAGATATCAATGTATGGTTGCTTTTCACCTGCCTCCAGCCACAGACCTGACTGGAGACCTGGCTTGCAACCTAGTTATGTTGCCCTGGCTGGGAATCGAACCTGCAACCTTTGAGTTCACAGGCCGACACCTTATCCACTGTGCTACCAGCCAGGGCATTGTCTTATTCTTTATACTAGTGTTTATTCACATCTCCGCCTCATCCCCATAAGGGTTTAAGGAATTTGAATACAGACAACCCAGCACACACTTGAAAGGAACAAGCAGGCCAAGAAACCAGGGCAAGGAAAGGAAGCCAGCAAAGTCCAAGATCCAAGAGGCCAAATGACTGTGTTTGGGTTTTTTTTTGTTTTTTGTTTTTTTTTTTAATTTTTATTTCATTATTTTTAGAAAGAGGGGAAGGGAGAGAGGCAGAGAGGGAAAGAGACATCAATGTATGGTTGCATTTCACCAGCCTCCAGCCACAGACCTGACTGGAGACCTGGTTTGCAACCTGGTTATGTGCCCTGGCTGGGGAATCGAACCTGCGACCTTTGGGTTTGCAGGCCGGCACCTTATCCACTGTGCTACCAGCCAGGGTAGTGTGTTTGGGTTTTGTCTGTTTGTTTGTGGGAATTTTTAAAGATTTTTTTTAATTGATTTATTTTAGAGAGAGGGGAAGGGAGGAAGAGAGGGAGAGAAACACCCATGTGTGGTTGCCTCTCACACACCCCCAACTGGGGATCTGGCCCGCAATCCGGGCATGAGCCCTAATTGGGAATCGAACTGGTGACCCTTTGGTTTGCAGGCCAGTGCTCAGTCCACTGAGCCACACCAGCCAGGGTTGAGTTTGTTTGTTTGTTTTTAATGGAACTTCCTGGGAGCCATGGAGAAAACAGAAATACCACTACCTACAAGTGGTCAGGATGACAGTGATTCTAAAGCTTAGAAAATTGGCTGGTAGCTCCAGAGAATTGGGCCTTTACCAGTCTGGTTGTTCTCCTAAGGGAAATATTGTGGGAGCCTCAGGAAGACCTGGCACCCTCCCTCAGGTGATTCTGAAGAATGCATTTCTCTCCATCTCTTCAGAGACATCATGTGGACAGCAAACGGTTTGAAGTTACAGCCTCTATAAGAACCAGCCCACCACACCTACCTTCTGTGTGACCAGCGGAGGGAAGACCTGTGTGCGTTAACAATCAAGCAGGTCAACCTCTGCACAAAGGTATTCCTCTGGGAACACCTGTGGGAACACCTGCATAAGCTGCTTCCCCTAAGAGATCAGCTCGGAATCAGCCCCCGCCCCAAGAAATAATGTCATGGTTCACCAAGCTAAGCCTTGATCATTTTAGCTTAAAATAATTGCTTGAAAGTACATTTTACAAATCTCCCAAGAAGGCTAATCCTGCACCCACAGACACCTCATTTTAAGCAAGGATCACCTCCTGATGAGTCCCCAACAAGGCTTAGTAGGAAAATGGAGCCCGAATGAGTACAATTCACAGGTTGTTGAATAAAAGCCAGTTCCATGTTGGAGGACATTTGCCAAAAAATGACAATTGCAGGGTTGGAGCAGTTATCCTCAGCCATTTTTTTCTGACAGTAATGAGACCATTCGGGTTGGTGACAATAAAACCATGTCATCTGCATAGAAAAGACTTTTAACTTTCTGTTCCTCATAACGAAGGGAATTCATTCAACTCACCCAAAAATTCTTTCAAGCCATAAAATACCCATTAAAAGGGGCAGGGACCCAAGGCTAGAGTTCTTGTGTTCTGCTTGAAATTGTGGTCAGCTTCATTGGGATGCAGTTTCTTCTGCCCATCTTCATCACCCCAGGAACTACAATGACAAAACCCACATTCACCTGAATCAAAATGAGCCAGCCAAGCTGGTTTTAATTTGCCAACAACCACCCTGATAGTGGGTGCGGAGGTAAGTCCAAGGCAGCTAGAGGCATTTCAGAAGATTTCAAAACAGCAACTTGCAGCCATTCAAAAGTTTTATTCCTGTCTTTGCAATACCCCCATTCTTTGAGGTGTGGTAACCTCGAGTTCCAATAGTCTTGGGCACAGCCAGCCACACCTGTATGGTCCAAGTAGGTCTCTGTCCCTACCTGAAAACCGCTTCCTGAATAGCACTAAGATGGACTAACTGTAATACAATTTGCAGTGCTCCATCCTTCAATCTGCTTCCCGTAACTTGTACTAAGTGTATCTACTTGTCTGCTTGTTTATTTTGCCTCCTCTCTGATTGACAGCCCCATCAGGGCAGAAACCATGCTGGCCTTACCCCATACTTAGCCTCATGTCTGACGCACAGTGGGCACCCAATGAATAAAGGATCGAATTTCCCCAGATCTTTGTCATGCACCAACACCCAGAAATACTGGGCTCTGTAAATCCGATGGTGAGGAATTTTCTTCTTAGCTTGATGCGGTTGTCCATAAGGAGGTGTAATCTATATATCTACACGTATAAAGCAGTTCTTCTACTGTTTCCAGAGCAGTTCAAGCAGGGCCGTGCAAACCCTGCCCCAGCCTGAGATTCTGATTGACTGTAGATAGGTGTTATCAATGGAGGATTTTAATCATCATGCTGATCCCTCGGTCCACGCAGACTGCACATACCCAACAAAGAAAAGCGAATCAACTTCAAGCCAGGTCCAGCCCCTGGTCACCAAATCCCAAAAAGAAAGAGCGCTGTGGACCTGAATGGAATTTTGAAACTTACAGGCAACTTCTGGCAAAGATGGGGCATCTCCGTCCACAACTAAGAAGAAATACATCGACCTCAAAACCAGAGACAACCAGAAGTGACAGAAAGTTGAATAGCACAGAAGTCCAACAAACAAAGATCTGAAGAAGAAATACCCAGACAGGTGGGAGCATCGGAGCCGGAGCTGACAGGATGCAATGTGGTGGTGGCTGCAGCAGCAGTGACAGTGGCGGTGACTTGGCTGGTGGCAAGTGCAGTCACGCCTTTTCAGTAGGGAGCGCTCCCAACACCAGACCATATGGCACAGCTCACAGTTCCAGCGCCGGGGATAATAAAGCCTCATTGCTTCTGACTGTGAAAAACAGTGGGGGTTGGGGCGGAGGGAGAAACTGCCGGCCTCTTAGCAGAGTCCATTTGTTTAGAGGCCCCCACGGTCCTAGAATGTCTGCAGACCCACCCACTCTGGGAACCATGATCAGGGCAAAGCTAGAGAGGCACCAGTCCCATACGAGAAGCAAAAAGCAGGAGAAATACCTAGAAAAGGGACAACTGCTGAGCAAGAAGTATTGTTACCTCTGAGACCCCTCCCCCACATACAGGGCCACAGCTTGGTAAAACAGGTCACCCTATACTGATGAATACCTGAGACTCCACCCCTTACAATGTAACAGGTGCAACAGCTCTATGTAAGACTCAGACGGAAACACAGGAGCCTGTCAAGTTGAGGAGACAGAGAAGTATGACCCAAAAGAGAGAGCAGATCAAGGTTGCAGTGGGAGAACTAAGCAACAAGGAGATAGCCAACCTAAGAGATGCAGAGTTCAAGACGCTAGTGATGAAGATGCTAACAGACTTGACAGATATCCTTGAGTGTGGCAAACACAGAAGGGAAGAAGGGAAGACTGTGCTAAGTGAAACAAAGGAAAAGCCACACAAAGTCAATGGTGAAGGGAAGGAAACCAGGGTTCAAATCAATGATTTGGAACATAAGAAGCAATCAACAGTCAACCAGTACAGAATGAATAAACAAGAATTGGAAAAAAAAGAAGCACCTTAGGAACCTCTCAGACAACTTTAAACGTGCTGACACAAGAATCATAGGGGTGCCAGAAAGAGAAGAGGAAGAACAAGAAATTGAAAACTTATGTGAAAAAATAATGAAATGAAACTTCCCAAATTTTGTGAAGGAAATAGACATACAAGTCCGGGAAATGCAGAAATTCTATCCAGCAAAGCCATCATTTAGAATGAAAGGGCAGATAAAGTGCTTCCCAGACAAGATAAAGCTAAAGGAGTTCATCATCACCAAGCCCTTATTATATGAAATGTTAAAGGGGTTTATTTAAGAAAAAGGATAAAAATTATGAACATTAAAATGTCAACAAACAACTATCAACAACAGAATCTAAAAAATAAAAACAAAAACAAACTAAGCAAACAACCAGAATAGGAACAGAATCATAGATAGGGGGATCATTTGGGGGGTTTCAGCTAGAAGAAATGGGGAAATGGTGCAGGAATTAAGAAGCATAATTGGTAGGTACAAAGTAGACAGGGGGAAGTTAAGAATAATACAGGAAAGGGTGAAGCCCAAGAACTTATATGCATGACCCATGGACATGAACTAAAGGGGGTGGGATTTGCTGGAGGGAAGTGGGGTACTAGGCAAAGGGGAGCAAAGGGAAAAGAAATTGGGACAACTGTAACAATATAATAAAATATTCTTTAAAAAAATAAAAAAGAGGCCCTGGCTGGTGGCTCAGTGGATAAGGTGCCAGCCTGCAAACCCAAAGGTCTGTGGTTCGATTCCCAGCCAGGGCACATAACCAGGTTGTAAGCCAGGTCTCCAGCCAGGTCCAACGCTGAGGCAGGTGAAAGGCAACCATACGTTAATGTCTCTCTCCCTCTCTGCCTCTCTCTCTTCCCCTCTCTCTAAAAATAATAAATAAAATCTTTTTAAAAAATGACAGGTGTGACTGGGAGGGACTTCTAGTGGCTCTTCATCGGTACAAGGAGTGGATTAGACCTGATGGTCTCTGGGGATTATGGAGAAGGGGGCAGAGGGTGGGTTTTAGATCTGGGCCACCTGGGCTTCAGCACCACTTCTCACACTGACTAGCTGTGTCGCCCTACACCTGCCGCTCCACGCCTCTGGGCACATTGCTCGCTGTACAATATCAGGAATGGCACCCAGTTAATGAGGCTGCTGGTGGATTAACTGAGGCAGTGGGTACACTACACTACACCCCAGCTCCATGACCTCTCCTCCCCTCCTTCACTGCTTCTGCTGCTTCAGCCCCTGAAGTCCCCGTCCACACACTTGACCAGCCACCACAAGGGTCTGTCACAGTGTCCTTTGCCCCAGGTGGAAGGAAGCTTGCCCTCCTAAGGTAACAACTCCTTATGCAGCCGACAGTGGGCCTGACGGCTGCAGGACCCTCTCCTGACACTGGAGGGTCTACACACAGCAGGCACTCCGCTGTGCACCCACCACGCTGGTGAATGTTGCCCCCCGCCCAGAGAATGCCATTTCCCAGACCCTGGCACTGAGGCAGGGTCACTTGACTCAACCTGGACACCGCAGATGAGCAGAAGTTATGTGAACCACTCCTGACTTATGAAGTTCCCTCCTCCACTCTCTCCTGGTCCCTGGAAAACGTGGAGCCATGACTGGAGGAAGCTCCGGAAGGAGCCTGGGTCCCTGCATGAATGCCCAACAACAGTGGCTGTGACATGGGTGAGGAATGAGGGCCCCAAGATTTCAGGGTTTGCCTGTGCCCGCCGCAGAGCCCAGAGCCTAGTAGCTGCATGAAACCTCCATGGGGAATAGTTCCTAAAGCAGACTGCATGCTTTCACCTGTGTCCCATCTCAGGGTGAGTCCCTAACTCTCCTGACTCTCCCCCCTCAGACTGTGAGGGTCAACCTTCCTCACCCCCACCTGCCACCCCCACCCTCTGACAGGAGATCTAGATCCTAATGGCCCAATTCATGTGCACAGTTTCTCCTGGGGTATCTGTCACTTTCCTCCCGCATGGCATCCCGAAGCTCCCCAGAAGGGTCAGACCTTTGCGTCACCCACCACAGACCTTGGTCTGGACTTCGGTGTCCCCACATCCACCATTAGGGCTCAGAAGGCCTCTCCTGCGAGATATTTGCAGGCACACCTGAAAGACTACCTGTGCCAACGCCCAGCAGCCTGCACCCTGGCCCAGCCTCCAGCCTAAAGGAGACCCATAAACGCTCCTGGCTGAGTAAACACCTTTTATTGAGCCCGGGGACACTTCCTGGCCACCCTGCCCCCACCTTTCCTTGTCCTTTTCCAGTCCTTTTCCACCCGCCCCCCACCCTCAGACCTCCCACACCCATTCTTCAGCTCCCCTCTGCCCTCTGGCCCCTGCCCCTAACCCTAAACATCTGCATCCCCAGGCGCTAAGGAGAATGGAGAGTTTCTTCTCTTATCAGCATTTTACTGCCCCCTCCTCCCTGGTTACGCAGCCGGGAACAGACCTCCTGGCAAGGAAGGGCAGGTCGGTGCCTGTCAGCTCCCCACCGATGGCTTACTGAGCAGTCAGACAGGTCCCGTCAGCGCTGTCTCGGGGGCAGGTAAGGCGCGTGCATGCAGGAAAGAAGCAGAAAGGACACCAAAAGGCACCAAGAAGCACCTTGGTCCAGAGAAGGACGGAGGAACGTCGGGGCCAGACCAGCAACACCCGGGAGGCTCAGCACTCAGCCCAGCCCCGTCAAGACACGTAGCCCAGCAGTGAGCCAAGACCCCTCCCTGAGCCTCCCCCAGGGGGTCCGGAAGGCACACTCTGGAGTCTAGAAGCAGCAGAATTGAGAGAAGGTCAGGAGGGTTTCTGGAACATCCCTCGGGTTATGGTGTGGCCTGGGACAGAGCTGGCCACCTAGGACCCAAGGTGACACTGCAGCCTTCCAGAGGCCTGGCCGGAGCCAGCAGGAAAGGCTACAAACCAGAGAAAGGGGGAAAAGGTGGACACGCTGCCCCAGATCTCTGGGGTCAGGCTTTCCCTTCTTTCCAGCTCTGTGCCCTGCTGCCTGCTGCCTGTGACCTCCGGGACCCAAATCTAGGCCGCCCACCTGGAGAAGACCCTTTGCAGCAAGACTGCAGCCAATTTAGCAACACGGTGGTGCCCTTGACATTGAGCCAGTGAGGGCTCTAGCCTGTGGGCACAGCGTACAGCCCGTTCCAGCTCTTCCCATGCGACCTGCCTCCTTGATCTCAGGGTGACTTGAAGCGGCCCATGGAAGTCCCTGGGGAGACGAAATGGTGCCCGGCTAATCTGACATGAGAGACTCCCTGTCCTCCACCTCTGCTTGCCCTCCTGATTTCAGGAGTGTTGGAGGAGGAAGCAGCCACCCTCCCCCGGTGTCACGCTGGGCACACACAAAGCTCCTCTGCTCTAACTGCCGCTGCCCATGGAGAACAAGGTGGTCCCTGCTGCCTGTGAGGCTGTGGAGAGGCAGGACTCGGGACATGGCGAGGCCCCCAAGAAACGGGGCCTGTCCTTCTCCATTGAGGAGATCTTAAAGAGGCCCCCCGAGAGGAGCGGTGGGGTCCAACGGGAAGGGGCACCTGGACCGGACACCGGGAAAGCAGACGTTGCCACCTCCAGGCCGGAGAGACCCCTACAGGACCAGCCCCAGGGTAAGTGTCCTTGGTCATTTCTTATCCAGTCCCGGGTCTCCAAGACGCAGGTGGGCCCAGGCAGAGAGGACATGGGCTGGGCCCTTAAATCTCTTTCTGTCTCGTCCGGAACAGGGGTTGTTCAGACGCGAAACCCAAGCTCAGTCATTGGCAGAAGGCAGACACAGGGACTTGCTCCTATCACCCAGCCACCGCTGGGAATGCTCGTTACCCCTCATTTATTCAGCTTTTACAATGTGACAGGCCTGTCCCCGAGGCTGTGCGTGCCTCCCCTTCCACGTCCGTGGAAAGGCAACATGATCATAATCCGACAAATGTGGAAACTCATCTACACACGAGAAGAGGCGAAGGGTGTCCCCAGTTGCCCCGTTAGTCAGTGGAAGACCCGACCCGAGGTCAGGGCCTGGCTCCAGCTGTCCCAGGACGCTGTCCAGTATGACTCGTTCTCCTCGTGACCCAAGTCCAGAGACTGAAGCTTTGCCTGGATCTGCCCACCCTGCCCACGCTGCCCCCGACCCCCAGGCCAGCGGCCCACCTCAGGACATGTCCCCTCCCTGATAGCTGGCTTGAGGAAGGGCCCAGAGCTGGACGTGAGCCCCCTAAGAAATAGGAATTTGTGACGTCTCTCTCGGTTCCGCCCTGGCCTGTGTACCACAAGGAAGTCACTTTCCAGCTCAGGCCTCAGCTCAACCCTCGGTGGGCAGTGAGTAAAGGAATAGGAAATCAAGGTGCCGTCCCAAGTGACCACTGGAACCTGACCGTTGATGAACCTAGAGTCCTCACATTACCTCTGGATCCCAAGCGCAAGGGAGTTGGTGACAAGGCAGCTTTCCAGGCCAGGCACCCAAGCCTCTGACCCTAGGTCTACCGTGAGGCCCAGGAACCTGCAGTCTAACCAGCTGTCCCAAAAGTGGCCCAAGGATGAAAGCAGTCCAGGGACCACTGTTTGAGGAGACCTAGGCCCAGGGAGGCAGAATGACTTGTCCTGGGCTGCAGAGCAACCCCCTCCGGGAACTGGGGCCAGGCCAGGTACCCAGGGGAAGGTCCAGCCTCCCCACATCTTTCCACCCCCATGGGGATCCTCATAAACTAAGGCTGGGGCCCTCCCAGGTCTTAAGCCAACGGAAAATTCCATGAGGGCATCCCAAGTAAAGAGGATGAAGAGTCCAGCTGACCACTCCCTCCTTCTGAGAGAGGCAGGGTCCCCCTAGTTTAAGGACCCTCTAAAGTCAAGGGAGGCTTGATTAGAAGGAAGTCACCTCACACCAGAGGCTCAGACCATCTCTTGTCCCAGTGATGACCCTCTGCCAGGAAATTGTGACTCCTGGGTGGAAAAAGGAGAGGAAGTGACCACCTTGGTGGGTAAACCAGCATGGTCTTCGGGCCTGTGAGGGGACCCGGACATGCTCACTCATCTGCTCATGAGCCATGCAGGCACTCAGTGCATAACTGCCGGGTGCTTACTCCGGGCCAGGCTGGGGGCTGGGAAGGTGAATGAACAGAACCAGACATAGTGACCACCACCTGAGCTGGGCAGGTTCAGGAGCAATGGGACCCTGGGCCACCTGGGTGGAGCAGTGCTGCTTTCCGCCCATCTTGTCTGGGGGAGGAGACAGGGATGGTGGAATTCTTGGCATCCGAGGAATATCCTACGGCAGTGGTCAACAAAGGTTTTCCACCAAGGACCACGCAGTAAATGTCAGCCTTAAGGGCTAGAGGGTCTTGTTGCAATGACTCCATCCTGCTGCCATGGCTGAAAAGGAGACAACGTGTGCATGAAGGGGTATATCTCGGTTCCAATAAAACTTTATTTATAGTAACAAGCACAGGGCCGGCTCGTTGGTGGGGCATTCAGAGTCCTGCACAGACAGGCCGTGCTGGTCCCCAGATCCAGCTCCTATCACACCCTCCCTGCCCCTCGCTGTCTCGCCTCCAGGTGCAGAGTTTCTCTCTGACTCCCAATCCTTCCTGCTCCTTAAATGCCCCAAACCTTTGGCCTTTAGAAGCCTCTTCCCACCCACCCCCTCCCACACACACACTTCTCTCTCCTTTTCCTCTTCTTTCTCTTTTCCTGCTCCTGGCTTTAAACAACAGAAATTTATTCTCTTATGGCTCTGGAGGCCAGAAGTCCAAAACCAAGGTGTCTAAAGGGAGGTTCCTTCTAGAGGCCCTGGGGGAAAATCTGTTCAGGGCCTCTCCCAGCAGCGGCTGCTGAAGGCAGCCGGCAGCCCTCAGCCCTGTGCGGCCTGCAGACGCCTCACCCCTCGCCCAGCCTTCGCCTTTGGGTCTGGGTCACACCTCCCTCCCCATTCTCCCATAACAGCGCTAGTCCTTGGACTTAAGGCTCGCCCTGAACCAGAACGATCTCATCTCAGCATCTTTCATGACATCTACCAAGATAATGTCCCCAGATAAGGTCACGTGCACAGACACCTGAGGTTAGAACTTGAACGTGTATTTTGGAAGGAACACAATTCAACCCGCCGCTACACCTTCCCTCCCTTCTTCCTCCCCCTCATTTCCCTCTTTCTCCCTTCCCTTCTGTTTCCTTCCTCTTTCCTTTCTCCTCTCCTCTTCCTCCTCCTCTCCCTCCTTCCCCTCCCCCTCCTCCTGCTCCCCGGCACTATCTCAAACCAGAGGCAGGGGCTCTGCTCTGCTCCAGGCACTGGGACTAAGTGAGACTTAGTGACTAAGTGAGACTGGGGTGAGACTGTGGTGTGGCTCATGGCTCATTTGTCCCTTAGACAAAGAGCCCGGGCTCCCATGAGAGCAGACAGCAAGCAGCAGGGCTAAAGGGTGCAGGGCTGAAAGCTTGCCCTTCTCCCAGGACAAGTCTGGTGTGATCTCTCTTTCACCAAAGTCACAATCTCACATGGCCATGGGGACATTCCTATGGGCTGGGGACACCTGGAGGCTGGTTCTGGAATTGAGAACCTGGCTCCTTCTTAGGCCCTGCGGGAATACAAGGCAGTATGAGACTTGACCCCTGCTTGCAAAAAATAAAACATCGTATTTGTGTGCGATCCCCCTAAAAGCAGACCCAAAGGAAAGGATTTCAGCACAAGGAGCTTATTTGTGATGTGCAAAGACCACCAGCAAGGGGCAGGGGATGTGTGATGAAGCCAGTGACCACTGTGCGGAACTGAAGCTGAAATGCTTTGGGAAACGGAGCCCAAACGTATACTCCTTGAAATGGTCATAGACTAAAAAATCACGCGCTTTTACGGGATCGCAAGGAAAGCGTTCAAGGACTCGGGCCCGAGAGGTTGGGCTGTAGCACGCTCTACCTATGCAGGTAGAAATCTGCCCGTGGGTTGCCAACGTCACGTTCCCCTCGGTCCCTCCGTGGGAAAAGTCCAACGGTGTCCTCAGCAAGGCCGAAGCAAAAGCCAGTGTCCAGAGTTTCTGCTTCTTATAAAAGCTGGGTCCTCTGGCAGCCACACGGCCCGTCGCATGCCTGGCCAGGCCCTCATGGTCTCGTGCTCCCAGGCTAGCTACCACAGCCAGCACAGCAGGCCATGCGTTACCAAGGGGTGAGAGAGACAGAGGTTCTCTGCCCCCCTGGGATTGCATGAGTTGGGTTTAGAAGGGAGCAGGTGCTTTTTTTTATAACAAACAACCAATTTCCCAAGCCTGGATTTTTGATAGGTCCACCTCCCAACAAATTCCTTCTATCCCCAAGCCACACTGACAGGCTTCTTCGGTCAAGTACCGGCCTCTGTGTCCCCGACGATCCAGCTCTGGAAGGGGAGGGAGGCGTGTTCACGCCCTGGGCTGAGCAAGGCTGCGACCCCTGGGCTGGGGCACGGTAGCTTCCCTGGGAGGCAAACAGGCTCCGGCTCCCAGCCTATTCAACCCAATGTCCCTTTCTCCCTTTCTTAATAATGAGCTACCTATCTACGGTAACAGAATTACCTGGGCTTTTTAGCCAAGAAATGCATTTGCTGGCAGCAGAACGCGGTTCTGGAGCACAAAAAGATCTGAGCCAGGCAAGCAGGGGTGGGAAACGCGGCTGTAATAACACAACCCCACAGTGTCTGCGCCGGGAGAGATCTGAGTGGACAGCGGAGGCTTCAGCCTTCGTTGACTATAATTTAAATGCGATGTATCTATCATGTGCTCCACTGAGGCATGCAGTGAGAGCCACTGCGTGGCCTCTGAGTGGCAGGCATAGCTATTGCTGCACACACACACACACACACACACAATTGTCCCAAAACTTAGTGGTTTCGGAGAGCCATAAACATTTGTCATCACACCCAGATCTGGTGCATAGGAATCTGGGAACGACTTCATTGGGTGCCTGTGAGGCTGCAGTAAGGGTGTTATTTGCAGTCACCTGAAGGCCGGGCTGGAATAAAGCATCTGCCCCCTCGGTGACTCCTGCCCTTGGCCAGCTGCTGGAGGAGGCCTCCGTTTGTCTCCCAACCAGGCGTCCACGTGTGTCCTGAGTGCTCTCCCACTCATGTCATGTCCTGCAGGGCAAGAGGGAGAGGCCCGTGGAAGTTTCGTCCTCTGAGGGCCAGGCTAAGAACCCTCGTAACCGCACCTCCATGCACCCCAGTTGTCACGGGAGTCGCTAAGGTGGCCCGCATTAACACACAAGAACTCAAAGGGTCCCATCTTAAAGCCGCCACAGGTATTAGCTAGGGGTAGGGATGATGCAGAGAACAGAACACACGCGGGGCCCCGCCCTCATCCAAACAGGGAACACATGGCCACAAATGCGCTGAAAGCAGTGCCAGCTGTGGAGAGGGAGGCGTAGCCCTTGGATGGCCCATCCTAAGGGAGGTTTGGCCTGTCGGGGAGGCCGAGAAGGCTGCCCAGAGGAGACCCTGGTTGATGCCCACAGGCACGAGGGAACTGTACGAAGTTCATGACCAGGCTGGAGAGAAGAGGCCAGCACAGGCCTGCCCCGGGAGACTCCTGCCCTGCACCCCACCCGCCATGTCCAGGGGGTGTCCCCAGCCTGCAGGGTGCCTTGGATCTTCTCCGTGCTGAGCCCGCTGCCTTAGGAAGACAAGCGCAAGGCCGTTTCCAGAGCCGTCACCCCGTGCCGAAGCTCCCTGGGCCCATTAGCAGACCCCAGGGAAGGAGCCATCAGGAGGGGGAACCGAGCGCGGAGAAACATTGGCTTCTAATTAGGTGGCCTAATCACCTGTGTAAATTGTGTATTTCTTATGATCGATGTGCTAAACGGCTCAGGTTTAATTAAGTTCCGCTGACTCACTCGGTGTGCAGACCCGCCGAAGCGCGGCGGATTAGCAACAGGGAGAGGAGCAACTTTGAGACGGGGCCCCATCACCCTCCTCACCCCTCTGTCCACAGTGGCCACCGGCTTCTGAGCCTCTCTGCCCGGCCTGGTAATGCTGGGCCTGGCTAGGGACTCAGGGATTTTCTCCTTCCCGATGCCGTGCTCCTGCCAGAGCTCAGAATATGGAGCCCGCCACCCGCATCGCCCTCTCACCCTGGGACCCAAGAGATCGCAGCCCATCCTGATGGCGAAGAACCTTCTCGCACGCATGGAGCGCTCCATCCATGAGCTCATCCTTCCAGCTTCTTGTGTCATGGGTTCCAAAATTCTATAGACTAAGCTCTGTGTTCCGCCTTTTTCTCTATCCCATATTCTATGTATGTGGTTCTGCCCTCTCCCCGCCCCACCACGCTTTCTCTCTCTCCCCCCGGTACCACTGTGGTCCAGAACCCAGGTGCCATGCTTGCTGGCTCTCTCACCCCTCTCCTAGAGCAGCCTCCCCCTGAAAGTGGGGAAAAGGAAGTGTGGACTTCCAGGCCTCCAGAACCCCACCCCCCCCCAGCAGATACTGCCCTTCCCCGTCCCACCCCACTCTGTGCCCCATGGGCAGCCCCACCCTTCTCTGAGGCTCCACCCAGAGCTCCTGGGCACCATCTTCTCCTCCCCAGGCACCAGCAGCAATGGGCACATGCCCGTCCGCTCTTCCTCTCACCTCCCGTGTTTTCCAGCTTCTGCATTGCCATCGGGGTTGGCTCGGTAACAGACACACTCTCTTTCCTGGAGTTACGCGGCAGTCACAGGAAATTGCAAACAGAGAGAAAGTTTATTGTGGAGTTTGCAGGACGTTATGGAGTCCATTATTTATCGGGGGCATGATTTTTAATGGTTTTAGCCTTCACAAATACACTGGAAAATCTGCAACCCTGGGCCACAAATCTACACACTCCTCTGCAGCTGGTCCTGTGATGACAGGACCGTTCATGTTACCTTCGTTGCTTACTATGACCCCCAAGTATCTTCAACATAAAGAAACACACCATCTTTTCTCCAGCGTGACTTGAGTTGTTGAATTCCCCCCAGGGGATGTACGTTCCTTCAGGGCTCTGGTTTGACTTTTGTGACTGTGGCCATCACCCTGTCACCTACACTGGCAGCAGGAAGTTTGTCCCTTTGTCACCTGAGCCCTTTCATGGAGATGACATACAGATTGTTGACTCCTGCGTTAGCACAGTTGATCATGGCTTCTACCAGAAGGCCCAGGGAAATCGGAATTTTGCACCGGAAGACCCACCACATCCTTGCCGCAATATTTTGAATGCCAGCAAGGGACAGAAAGCTAATTTCATTATCATTACACCCCCTGGACCACACATTCTCCCCCCAGCTGTCAACCCCCTCCTCCACGCTCCCAGCAAACCTGGAGAGCCACCTCCAGCAGCCACCTCCTCTGCTTCACCTCCCTACCCTCCTCTACCTCCTGCCCACCGAACCCTCACTGTTCCCATTCTGCAAGGAGTGCCATCATGAAGATCCTGGTCTAGTGAGGTTCAGTGACCACTACTCTTCTGTCCTCATTGTCACTGAGCTAGTCACAGCATGGACACAGCTGAGCCTCTTCCTTGAAACAGTTTCTGCACTGGTTGTCCATGTCACGGCCTTGTCTTCCTTTTCCTCCTACCACAGAGAGCGCCCCTCCTTGGGTCCCTCATTGGCTGCTGAGCCTCTAGGTGGTGGGGGTGGCAGGCTGACTCGTAGACCCTCTGCTCTCCTTCAGCTACTCGTCCTACCTAAGTGACCTCAGCCCCTCCCATGACTGCAGAGGACAAAGGTACGCTGATAGTCCCCAGGTGAACCTCAGTCCTGGCTCCCCTTTGAGCTCTAAATACGTATATACGCATGTACCTGTTGGGTCGTTTCCTCTGCCTCATCAATAGGCACCTCAGATTTAACATGTCTCAATCAACTACCTGATCTCCCCATCACACATACATGCACACACGCACACGTGCTCACACATACATACCTGGCATGTGTGTGACCAGTATGGTTGCTCAGGATCCCATACTCAGGAGGGGTTTAATGTTATGGTTACCATCTTGAAATTCTTAATAATGTTAGGTTTAAATCTATGTTTTATAAGTGAAGTCCAATGAGATCATGGAGCACCTACCAGGTGCTCGATTCGTGCTCAGTCCCCTCTTCCCTGGGATGGGCTCTCAGCCACCTGTTTTCCAGCCCCTACCTAGTGACTGCTGCCTCCCCCATCCTGGGGTGGAGTGTGGGCTGGGCGCTGGTGGGAAGAGGGTGGTCTTTGGGTCCTGTGAGGGTCCATACTCACTCTATTAGCATCCCTGTACCTGAGGGAGCATGGCTCTAAATAGCAGATTAACACCTTATGAGCCAAGAGAGAGACTGGGAAAGAAAGAAAAAAGCCTTCTTCCTGCCTTTTAAATAAGGGGCACGCATTTCCATTTTACACCAGGCCCCACAAATGACGTAGTCAGCCCTGAGTGGACATGAGGATAGACAGGTGGTTGGAAGCAGGTTGGAAGAGGCTAATTGCTGTGGAAATCAGTCTTGACTTTGTAGTCCAAGGTTGGCAAACGTTTTCTGTAAAGGCCCCTGTGGTAATTATTTTGGGTTTTGTGGGCCATACGGTCTCTGTTGCAACTACTCGTCTCTGCATGACAGCATAAAGCAGCCACAGGCAGAACATAAACCAATGGGTGGGACCATGTTTCAATAAAACTTTATTTACAAGAACAGACAGTGGGCCAGGTTTGGCCCACAAGCTCTAGTTTGCCATCCCTTGTTGTAGACAAGGGAGGGGGTCAGCCTAGGGGTAGGGTTTTTAGGGGAAAAAATATTGCGAAACTCTGATATTCCAGGAACCAGGAGCCAAGACTTGGTAGTGGCCACAGAGGTTGAAAGAGTGAAACAAGGCAACACAAAGCCAACACCCAGGTCACTAACGCAACTTGGCCTCTCCCTCCTCCCATCCAGAGGAGAGGAAGAGCAAGCGGAGGGTCCGGACCACCTTCACCACGGAGCAGCTCTACGAGCTGGAGAAGATCTTCCACTTCACCCACTACCCAGACATCCACGTCCGCAACCAGCTGGCAGCCAGGATCAACCTCCCAGAAGCTCGGGTACAGGTACACCCAGCCCCACCCTCAGTCCCCCACCTCCCTGCCCCTGAGGCCACGGGTGAGACGCTCTGAACCCAGGAGCCTGCAGGACTGCCCTGTTGGAATCTCCATGGCTTTGTCCCATGGATACGGCCATATTTGCTAACTAATGCATTCCAGAAAATGAGGTCACCTAAGTTACGGGATGACTTCCGTCCTTGGAGGGTGAAAATCGATGGCCATCAACAGGTGCACCCATGCCCTGCCTCTCCACCCGACTACAGTTTCAGGGTCTCATCCACCACCCAACCCCATTCACAAAACAGCTCTAGACAATCTAGACTGGGGTCAACAACATTTTTCTGGGAAGGGCCAGATGGTCATTATGATAGGTTTTGGGGGCCATCCAGTTACCATCACAGGTATTCCATCATATATCGCTTGTAGCATAAAAACAGCCGCAGACAACGTATAAGCCCATGAGCATGGCGGTGTTCCAATAAAACTTCATCAATGAACACTACAATGTGAATTTTGTATAATTTGCACGCATCGCAAAATATAATTCTTCTTTGGGTTTCTGTGCAACCATTTAAACCGTGAAAGCCATTCTTAGCTTATGTGCCATACGAACAGGTGGCGGGCCAGAGTCGGCTGACAGGCCTTAGTTTTTCCACGGCCTGGCTATTGCTTTGAAGGCAGCACAAAGAAGTGGAAAGAACCCTGGGTCCGTGGTCTGAGACCTGGTTCAAGCACTGACAGCCTAGTCTGTACTCTGCAATTTCTTCGCCCAGGGTATTTATGGCTTTATCCATGGTTGGAGGCACAGTGGCCTCTAGCCACTTACCCAGGGGTGTGTCCTGCCCTCTCGGCACATCCCCAGTTCTCCAAGGACTGTTCTAGCAAACCCAAATCCAACTGGCACGCTGTTGACATGCTCACTAACACAGTTTTCTAAGTCATTCATTTTTTTTTAAGATTTTATTTATGATTTTCAGAGAGAGGGGGAGGGAGAGAGGCAGAGAGGGGAGAGACATCATTGTGTGGTTGGTTGCCTTTCACCTGCCTCCAGCTACGGACCTGGCTGGAGACCTGGCTTGCAACCTGGGTATGTGCCCTGGCTGGGGATCAAACCAACGACCTTTGGGTTTTCAGGTCAGCGCCTATCCTTTGAGCCACCAGCCAGGGCTTTAAGTCACTCATTTTTAAAAAAACAAATATGATGCATTCACTCAAATTCAAAATCTGAGCAAGGGCCCCAGGTCAGCATTCTATTCTTTATTTTATGCCAACCTGCTTTTCTTCTGATTAAGGACCACTCCTGCCTCAGACTTCTCCCCTTTTTCTTTCCATCTGGAATCTGTCACCAGCTAAGTTGGTGGCACCAGCTAAGCAGCTCAGGATTCAGTGGCATCTCAGCAGGATGACTGGTAAAAGGGTCGTGTGTCAGGGACAGTCAGGCTGCTCATGAATACAGAAAACGACCAATGTTCCTGTCAATGCCAAGGGGCCCACAGGGGGTTGCAAACAGGTGACCTGCCTGTGGGAAACAGCCCACTGGTGGGTTTTATTTGATCTGCACAATATTTCAAAACCCAGAGCTTGCACATAAAAATCAAGAAGCCTGTCTTAGAAACTGGATGAGCCTGCAAGGCTGAGCTTGCAATGCCCACGGTGGCTGTTGGGTGAAGCTGAGAGGCTGCCCCTCCGGCTCTGTGTCCCCCCGACCCTGCCACTCCCGACTCGGTGGCGCCCTCAGCTTCCCTCGGGAAGGAGCCCCCGGCCCTGCAGGCTTTGAAGGTTGTGATCCCCCCGATCCTGCTCAGGAGACCCACTTCCGGAGCCAAAGAAATTGGATGCCATGAGCTTTGTCAGCTGCGAAGTCCCTCGGGAGGCATTGTTAGTAGGCCTGTTGGGGGGTGCTAGGTGGACGAAAACCCTATTGCTCATGTCCTTTCTCTCTCCTTCGTCAGATCTGGTTCCAGAACCAGAGAGCCAAGTGGCGGAAGCAGGAGAGGATGGGCAGCCTTGGGGCTCCGCAGCAGCTGAGCGAGGCCGACTGGGCTCCAGCCACAAATCTGGACGTGGCGGTGAGTGGCTGAGGCACCAAGGGGACCTGGGGGACCGGCTGTCTGGGAACATCCCTGCCAGACCCACATGGGAGGAGTCACCCCAGAGGAATTTTTTTTTTTTTTCTTAGAAAGAGCTTAGACAAAGAGGTTCTGAAAGTCTGTGGCACCTAGAACAAATGACGGCCTCTCTCTGCCTCCATGGCCTTATCCACTGAGCGACCATCACAATGCTTCTCCCTCCTCTTGTATTACTCGTGTGAAACCTCAGTTTACAGAGTGGGGTCACGGAGGAAAGGGTGGTACACGGAGCTTGAGCACCGGAGTCAGACTGCCCGGGTTCGAATCCCAGCTCTGCCCTTAGCAGCCAGGTGGGCTGGAGGAGCCACTGTGCCCCTCAGAGGACAGTAAGCATCTTGCTGAGAATGCAATGACCGAGTCGTGCAGCCTGCTTGGCATTAGGAAGGGCTCCCTAGGTACGAGCTGTCCATTGAGTCCACTCATATTCGGCGTGTGTACCAGATGCTAAACGCTGGGCAAGCCTGTGGCTAAAGGTTTCTGTAGACACAATCACCGTGATGCTACAAGGCAGGATTTTTTTTTCTAATGCAGACACTGGGCTCTGAGAAGCAAAGTGACTTTTCCACAGCAGGCAACTGCTGTCAACGGTGGGGTGGGGACCAGGCTCTCTGGCCCCCCAGTGCAGGTGCTTCTCCCCCAGTCAGGCCCCTCCTCGCCCTGCACAGCCCAGGTCATGGGGGGGAGGGGGGAGCTTGGGCCAACCCAGACTGAAGCAGAGAACTCACTGCTCTCCCGTCTCTCCCTGTGACAGGGTCCCCTGCTGCTGCCCCCTGCATTGCCCAGGCTGGCTCCTCCCACGGGGTGCTATCCACCAGCTCAAGGTCAGCCGGCCCCTGCCTGGATCAGCCTCTTCCCATGCCACCCATGGGAGAACCAGCCTCTCCCAGGCCTCCTCACCCAGCAGACCTGCGTCTCCGCCCTCTGCTTCCTTCCACCACCCCACCCCAAATGGGGCAGCATCTGTGCCACCTCAACATAAGGACCGGACGGACCCCCTGTCCCCAGTGGAGCCACCCTCCTCCTCTCCAGGTGAAGATAAGTGGCGGGAAAGTGGCCAGACCTCTGGAGGGGTCCATTTCCTGATCCCAAAACAGCCACGGCCCAGGAGGCCTCCCGAGCCTGCCCTGGGAAGACGCAGCGGCAAGGTGGCCGGTGAGGGGAGCTCCGGTCCCTCCTGGCCCAGGCAGCCCTCTCAGCTCAGTGACAGAGGCTTCTTGGGTCTCATGGTGAGCTCCGGGGTGAGGTGGTCATCCTCTCTCACTGGTACTCCCTCTCACTGGCTGTGTGACCTCCAGCCACCCACCCCATCTGGAGCTCATGTGTAGCATGAAGCAGTTGGACAAGATGAATTCTGAGATCCTCTGCCCCCTCCCCTTTGTGGGGGTGAACCACGGTGAGAGCAGAGGCACAGAGGAGGCGGTGAGAGGCTGTCTGCGCTTTCATCCCCGGCACATTCACTCAGCACCCGCCGAGTGATCCATGCAGGGAACTGGACGTGGACGGGAACGCCACCTCCAAGAGCTCAGTCCGGGGTGGTGGAAGGGACGGTGCTAGCCTTCGCTGTCGGCACAACGTTCACCAGTGACGTTGCACGCGGTCCATGGCTAGCATTCTGTATGGCTTTGATGTGAGTGTGTCAAAGAGAAAGAGAAATAGAAGGAAAAACATTCTTTTTATGTTGAACCGAACTTTGTGTCTGTGGTTATTCTGTTGAATTGAGGGTGAGGAGGTGTCATTTCTGGTTTGAATGACGAATAAGACAGTGAGTTCTTTGCAGAGTTTATTTCCCAGGACTTGTGCAAGGCGCCCAGCTGGAAGACCAGCCTCCCTCTGCTCTGGCAAGCCTAGGGTTTCATTTGACTCCGCTATTTCCTTGCAGCGAGGCCTCAGGCAAACCACGTGCCCTACTGGACCTCAGCTTTGGCATCTGCAAAATGGCCTGCCCGCCTGCCCTGCCGCACAGAGCAACCAGGAGGCTCTGAAAGGAAGCGGAAGTGTTTGGTAAAGTGTGAGGGCAGGACCCACGATGGAGTGGTGCTGTACCAGATTCCACCAGAAATATGGCTGCTTTGGGTTCCAGCCTGGGATAAGTCACAGGGAGGGTGTCCCCCACACTTCCCTTCTGTATGAGTTCTGTCTGACATGCCCTGCCCGGGAGGACGGGGCCTACTCCCCTGAGCTGGGCAGGTTGGAATGACCTTCACTGGCAATCCTAGAAATTCTAGGATTCTGCCCCAAGTCCTAGCACCTCTGCAATCTGCCTGGATCCCTGACCCATCCAGGAGTTGGACTGGAATCAGGAAGCCTGGGTCTTAGTGCTGCACTCTCTCTCACTTGTTGTATAACATTGTCATTTAACCTCTCTGGGCCTCAGCTTTCTCATCTGTACATTGGACGCAGCAAGCCTAGCTCTGTCTTTAGGCATGCAGTGTGCCAGAATGGAGTACAGCCCACGATGCGAATGTGCTTTGCAAACTGAGACGTGCAAATCACCCAGAGCCCTGACTGTTGTCAGCGACGCCCAGCCTCCAGCAGACTCTGGATGGAAGCAGAGGGTTAGGGGTGCAGGGGGCGAAAGAGTTGATTAACGAAGACAAGAATCTCCTAACTTACTGACTCAGGGAGGAGGGGCCCATTTCATAGCCCTGAACTCAAAGGCACAAAATGTCATTTTTGTCATTCTACAAAAACCAGATTTACTGTCCATGTTGTTGGTGGAAAGTGTGTTCCAGTAACTCCTGTTGCTACAGGAGTCTTTGCTAGGTTGAGGGTGGGGTTGGATACACGTTTCCACAAATTCCACTGGAGTCTCTCGAAGGAGGGGACGTACATTTCCCAGACGCCGTCTCTCTCGGCCCCTGCAGGCGTTCCCTGGGAGTGTCTCAGCGGGTCTGGCCTTGGGTGTGACACCTCTACTCCACATCAGCAAGCTCCCTATTGGGGGGATCACTCTACATTGTCTGCTGCCGCCTCCCACCCCAGTTGTAAAGACTCCCAGCCCCACCCCTGCCTCCTGCCTCTGCCCTCCAGGTCCTCTCTCACGAACAGGAGGAAAAGCTAACAGCTCAGGGGCCGTCGGAGCCCTACGCCAGGCAGCAGGCTCTCCCCTGCTGCCTTTTCTGATGTTTTGGTTATGGGCAGGCCATGGATAAGATTGCAGGTCTGCAGACTTCCCCGTGCAATGGAGAAGCCCCGGGACCTGCAGTCATCAAGCTGGAGACCAAGGGAGTAGAAACGCCAGTCTGAGTCCAAAGTCAGGGGACCGATGCCCCAAATCAAAGAGAGTCCGGCAGAGAGAACAAATCCCTCTTTCCTCTGCCTTTCCGTTGTATGCAGGCCCCACGTTCACCCACACTGGGCGAGCAGCCTGCTTTGCTCAGTCTACCTGTTAAAATGGTCATCTTACCCAGAAATGACCTAGAACACACACCATATGAATATTTTTCCTGATTTATGGGCACCATGTGACCTGGTCAAGTTGACATGTAAAATTAACCATCACACCCCGCCCTCCTCCCAAAATCCTCAGGAGGCAGGGTTTGGCCAATCATAAGAAATTCCTGTGACCGAATGTTACCTGTGCTTCAGTACAGGTGAAAAAGTATTGGGAAGCCACCTCTTCCTCTCTAGGGAGGGATTTGTTGTCCCCTGCCCAGGAACAATTTCACCCCCTTTACTTTATATCTGTGGGGCAGGAGAATCACTTTAGAACGCGTGCCAGCTGTGTGACCTTGGGCAAGTCTCATGCCCCCTGTGTACATGTTCTCTGCGTAGCAACAGTTCCTTCAGTCTTAGTGTTTCTGTGACAATTAAATGAGTTAGTACATTTTGGCATGTGGTAAGCACTCCACAAGTGTTAGGAAAAAAAGTCATTCTCTCAACTCCTTCTGTTACCCACCAAAAGTGGGATTCAGCCACCCCCCACCAAACGTAGGCATATTCCAAAGACGTAAGTCGATGGGGAAGAAAAGAGGTCTTTATGAAAATGTGCATTTTGTGGGAACAAAGGACTCCCCGACTCCAAGCCGATCTCTTCCACAAAACACAGACAAACCCATTTATTCCCAAAAAGACTGAAACCCTAAACCATGCCCAGAAATCTTGCTGCATCTTATCTTTCGGGGCATGAAGATGCCAGGCAGAAGGCTGTCCAGCTTCGGGCTCTCTGAAGTCTGCGGGTGGGGCTGGTATTGCCACTGCTACACTGTGGCTTCTCGAATGGCCATGCCATTGATCCCAGAAGAAGAGAAGGGACGGAGTCTCTGCCTTCCCTCCATTTAAATCTCCTAACCCAAACTTCCATGTGCTTCAGGAGCACCCAGCAACCCCTGCCGGCCCTGTCCTTTTCCCAGGCTACCACCATGTTAACCTTTAAAGTACCCGTGCTGCTGTGAGCACCGGTTCCCCTTCGATCAGAAACCACAAGGGGATAGAAGGGCTTTTCCCTTTGTCCATTGCTCTCTAGCGCACGCAGACTCCGCACAGTGACGTCCGCCTGCTATGTCTTTTGCCACGGGCCACCCTAGCCTGTTTACCCAGGGAACCCAGCCTCCCCAGCACTGCCCTCAGGGACCCTCCCTTCTGCTCCCAGAACAGCACCAGTCTCATTTCTTCTACCGCTTTCTACTTCTGACCTTGAGCAGCTACTCTGGTCCTAGATTCCAATTCAGGAATTTTTTTAAAATTTTTTTATGAATTTTAGAAAGAGAGAAGGAGGGAGGAGGAAGAGAGATGGATTTGTTCCACCACTTATATATTCATTCATTGGTTGGTTCTGACCAGAGATGGAAGCCACAGCCTCGGTGTATTAGGATGATGCCTAACCAACTTAGTACCTGGCCAGGGCCCAGCATCCCAGGAATTCTTAAACCAGCCCTCAGGAGGCAAGCAACTCTCCAAGGAGTATGCAAAGTTGTGTGTGTGTGTGTGTGTGTGTGTGTGTGTGTGTTTGTTTTCCCCAGGGAAACGGTTTTGTTTCTCTTATCAGCTTCTCAAAGAGCACTGTGGCTAAAAATAATCATCATAAAGGACCCCTGTCAAACACCCCTGCATCATCTCCTGACAGGCTCATATTCTAGTTGTGTGGACCAGAGGCTTGAGATCATTTTTCAAAGATAAAATCGTACACACATAAAATGAACAAGTGCCAAAATTTTAACTCACTAATTAGTGAGGGAACCTGAGAGGCATCACAACATTTCCAAGGAGAATTCGAGGAATAGATACACATCTAGGCAATGAGGAAGGAAGATGTGAATTACAAATAAAGACAAAAACGTCCATGGCCATGGGGAAACGATCAATTGCATCTCCACCAGACACAATGCACTTGCCTTTCTAGGGACAAGAATCATTTGCTTTGTTACCAATTTTCTACAATTTAAAGAGTTGAAAAAATAGCTCAAAGACTATGAAAGGTGCAGAAATCTTGGAAGAGTGGGCTAGACAGAATACTCAGCAATCTTCTTATGCCTATTTCAAAGACTTTCACAATTTTTCCCGACCTAAAGTTACTAATCTCTCTAAATGTCACTTTTGTCATTTACTAACGGGGCATGACAAGATCTGCCTCCAAAGTCAGCTGTGAGATAACATCAGATAATGCAGGTAAAGTGGTTTGAATTTGTCCAACATCAGGAATTTAGGAAACTATTATTCATTGTCTTTCAAACTCCTCTAGAACTCAAGTGTAAAAGCCTATACCTAGAATGTGTTTAGAAATATATTAACATTTCTTTAATATCCATTGACTTTTGATATTTCGATTTCTAAGAAGGCTACAAGCCATAGAAAATCAGCAAAGAGCAGAAAAAAGAGATTCACAGGAAAAACATACAAATAGATACTAAATATATGCAAATATTCTCAGCTTCATTCACAATTTTAACATGTCAATAAAACAGTATAAAACACATTTTATTTTTATCTTTCAGATTGACAAATATGCAAAAGTACTGCTGAAGGGATTGATGAAATAGTCACTCTCCTAATAAGGAAGTGTAAATTAGTAAATTATATTGGAAGATAACAATTATTGATATTCTATTTTTTTTAACAATTTTGTGTTTTATTTCATTAATTTTTAAAAGAATTTTATTTAATATTTTTCAGAGAGAGGGGAAGGGAGAGAGGCAGAGAGGGAGAGAAACATCAATGCATGGTTGCCTTTCACCTGCCTCCAGCTACGGACCTGGCTGGAGACCTGGTTTGCAACCTGGTTATATGCCCTGGCTGGGAATCAAACCAGCGACCTTTGGGTTTGTAGGCCAGCACCTTATCCACTGAGCCACCAGCCAGGGCTGACAACTATTGGTATCCTAAATGCAAATCTCTTGGACCCAATAGTTGTATGTATAAGAATTTATCTGATAACAACAATAAAATTTAAAAAAAAAAAAAGATTAGAGACCAATTGTAACTTCTATGTTGATCAAGGCAAATATTCAAATGATGCTAAAATTGTTCCTCTGTTAATGGATATAAACTGTGTTTGGATAATTTTCTTGTACCTATTTCTTACAAGGTAACTGTTTCTGGACAATTGTGAATATCATCTTTTCCTGGACAAAAATGAAAGACATGCGGTAAATGACTGACTATACTCCCAGAATTTCCAACATTATATTTGAATTTATATACAATTTATCACCATTCTTGATACCTATAAATCTTTTAACTAATGGTATATCATAAAATGTCTTAACTTTCAATTGCCTTATGTATAACAAATAAATATTTCTTTCCTATCCCTGAAAAAAAAAAAAAAGAACTTATCTGATAAATATACATGTATATGGATACTACATGTAGAATGTCCACCAAGGCTTTGTGATAGCAAAAACTGAAAACCACCTGAAGAGGACCCTGGTTGAGTGGATTATACTATATTCATCCAGATATTTAAAATAATGAGAGGCTGAAGTGTATGTACCTCATGAGAAATTGTCATTAGCATGTCATTAAATGGAAGAAGCTAGTGGTCGAATAGTATTATGATCTATGTGAGTAAGAAAAGGATAAAGATATTCTTCTAAGTAAAAACATTACATGCTGGTGGCTTCTGCATACATTAGCGTTTGCTCCATAATGACTTACTCCAAAACTTAGTTGCATGGAACAATGATTTTTGGGGGGGCTCTCAATTCTGGCTTCACTGGGTTCCTCACGTGGTCTGGGCTGGTGTGGCTGCTCTTGGCAGGGCTCACGCAGGTGTGCAGTCCGCTGGTCCGTCGATGGCCGCTTGTGATCTAGGGCGGCCTCACTCGCAGACATGTCTGGGTTTCACAGGCTCTTAGCTGAGGTGCCAGGGTGACTGGGCCATGTGTCTCTCACTAGGCTTCCTCATGGAGTGGTCACAGGATTCCAAAGCAGAAGGAACAAGGGGACGCACACAGTGCATGTTCCAAGCAGAGAAGCACTAGTACATAAGTGCTTGAGAAGCCTCCACTATGATCACTTGCTGATGTCTCGCTGGCCACACGAAGGGCCCATGTGGAAAGGGCCACATAAGCCAGTGAAGACACAGACCTGATTTGCTAGGGTCACCAGTGTAACTGTTTACCCCCTGGTGTATGACCTAAGAAACTTAAATAAAGGAATTTCTCTGTACTTCACTTTCAGCATCTATGAAGTGAAGGAACTCAAACCAATGCTCTTAGGAGTGGCCTCCCCATCAGCCTTCCTGTAATGACAAAATCCTAATGGAAATGAACCTTCAAAAGTTGAAAACAAGGTGAGACTTCACTTGGAATAATAGAATATAAACCGAATGTGTAAAAATTATATATAATACATGTATACATAATGTATAGGTTATAGATGTATAGGTATATATGTGTATTATAGATATAGGTATATAACATATAAAAATAGAAGGTTCACTTAGGAAAAACACAACTGGGAAAGTTCATAAAGAAAAAGAGATGAAGCCCTGGCTGGTGGCTCAGTGGAAAGGCGCCGACCTGCAAACCCCAAAGGTCACTGGTTCAATCTTCAGCCAGGGCACCTAACCAGGTTGCAAGCCAGGTCTCCAGCCAGGTCCGTAGCTGGAGGCAGGTGAAAGGCAACCGTACATTGATGTCTCTCTCCCTCTCTGCCTCCTTCCCTTGCTCTCTCTCTAAAAATAATAAATAAAATCTTTTTTAAATAAATAAGAATTAAATTACATTTTAAAATTTAAAAGAAAGAAAAAGAGAGGTGGCTTAGAGATAGTCCATGAGAAAAAGGCTTAGGTGATTTATTGGAAGCTGAGCCCAGTGGGAGTTAGCAGGTACTGCAATCCGCAAATGAGTTCATGGAGTTTTCAGCTGCATGAATAGAAGCATCAAGTATAGATTGAGGAAGGTGCTTCTCCTTGTCTGGAGTCCAACCCCCGCTGAGTGATATATTCCCTTCTTGGTGCTTCCTCCCAAGAGACAAGTATAGACCAACTGGACTTGGTGAGAGTGATGATTTGTGGCGTCATCAGGCTGATACCATCGGAACCCCTGTAGGCCTTCATCTTCCTGAGAGCAAACTCTGACTGAAGGCAGCAGGGGGAAGCGCACACCGCATCCTTTGTGAATTGTGAATTGTTCTTGCCTAAAAATACGAACTTGGCTCCAATCACGCTCCAGGCTTAACTACCTATTTACAGGACCTCTAGAAGATAGAAGAACAAATTAAGCACGAGGAAGAAGCAATCAGCCATATTCAAAGATAGTTCACAGAACAGATGATTCTGTTTCTCCAACAAACGTATAGCATAGAGGAAACGGAGGCCAGCTGCCACAGAATAAAAGAGGCTTCTGAGACGGAACAAGCAAATGAAATGTATGAGTCTTTTTGGACCTGGTTTTTACCAAATAACTATGATAATTCTTAGATACAATCAAGGAACTCTAAATGTGGCCTGAGTCATAAAGGATGTTGAAACTTTCCGGTAAGTGTGCAATTGTCACAATCACATGGCCTGGTTTTCTCATGTCCCTTTTGGTTAGCGGTGCACACTAAAGTCTCATGGGTGAAAGGGTGTCCTGTTGGGGATTTGCTTTAAAATACTCCAGCAAACAAACCCACAGACAAAAGGAGGAGGGAACAGACTTGTTGATGGGCATGTGGGGGTTCATAAGAGACCCTCTCTAGTGTTGTACATGATAGCAAATTTCTGTAATAAGGATATTTTAATCCAGAAGCCATTCACTTAAGAAAAGACCAACAGAAAAGAAAACAGTGATCTGGACAGCACAGGTTCTGGAAACCAGGTCTCCTGACAGGGGCCCGAAAGAACAAGGGGTGTTTGGGAAGCAAGTAAGGGATTCCTGGGGACCTGCCCCTGAGCTCAGGTGTCCGAGGGGTTCCTCTAGAGGAATGGTGCTCTGTGCAGGCCCCGAAGGCAATGCAGGGCCCAATGTGCAAATCAGAGGAAGACAAGTTTAAGGGCAACGCAAAGACCTAACAGGCAGGGTTTTCCAGACCCCTTTTCCACCACTTCTCCAGCCTCTTCTCCCCCGTACCCCTCTGTGGGCCCTGCCTCCACCACACTAAAGCATGGGAGGCCCCTGCAGCACACTGGGTGCATTCCTAACTCGTGCCCTTCGCCCTGCGCTCCTTAACTAGGAATGCTGTCCCCTCTGCCCCGCTGCTGGAATTCCACTCCCGCTTCTAAGCTACCATCCAGAACGGAGGGGCAGACAAAGCGCTTCCCACACCAGGTAAGGCTCACGGAGCTCATCACCAAGCCATTATTACATGAAACGTTAAAGGGACTTGTGTAAGCAAAAGAGGATCAAAATGATAAACAGTAAAAAGACAACAAACAGGTATCGACAACAGAACCTAAAGAATAAAAATGAAAACAAAAACAAACTAAGCAAACACCCAGAATAGGACCAGACTCATAGGTATGGGGATCATTGGGAGGGTTATCAGCTGGGAAGGGGAAGAGGCCAAAACGGGGAAATGGTGCAGGGATTAGGCAGCACAATTGGTGGGTACAAGATAGGGGGGTGTTAAGAGCAATAGAGGAAAGGGTGAAATCAGAGAGCTTACATGCACAACCCATGGACGTGAGCTAAAGGCAGGGTGGGACTGCAGGAGGGAATGGGGGCTTGGATGGAGGGGAGCAAAGGGAGAAGAATTTGAGGCAACCGTAACATAATAAAATACACTTTAAAAAATAATTAAAATTAAGTAGAGATATAGATATAGATACAGATTTTTTTAAAGGCCCGACTCAAACACTGCTCTCCCGGGCCTTCCACCTCCCCTTTGAAATGATAACATCTTTCAAGTGTTTAAAATATGCTGGTGGCTGTTACATGCATGACTTGGTGGTTTAAAAAGAGCTTTTATTATCTTCACAGATACAGCTCAAAGATAAATTATACATGATCTTTTGTAATGATCCCTCCTTTTCACTCCCACACGCTGTGTAGCTTGATTGTGACCACAGTGGCCCCTGTGTATTGAGGGCCTACTGTGTGCCACATGCTTTCGTTCTCACTCCAATCCAATGACATAGGCATCCTAAGGGTCCGAGGGTCATTAACTTACCGAGTGTCACACAGCAGAGGTCCAATTTGAACTCAGAGTTCCCTGATGTCAAAGGTTTTAATTACTATCTATAAAATGTATAATATGACTATGCAAAGGGTTTACTTGTATGTGTGTATATTCCTCTCCATCTCTGTTGTACCTATTTTCTTTTCTAGTGCACTGTCTCGCATATAGTAAAAGCTCAACAGGTATTAGAATGAGTGGGTGGATGAGTCAATAAATGCTGCATGATCACTAGTTATATATAGGGGAAGCATATGTACAGCTAGTGAGCAACTGAAATAAATAAACAGAACTTGGCTCCAGTATTCCATGCAGGATGGAAAAGCAGTCTTTGCAGATAAGTGTGAAGACTCTGAGAGCACCAGAGACTTGCCAAGGTCCCCAGGAAGCCAAAGGAGCGGCAGAGGGAGAGGGAGAGCCCGTGAGGCGGCTGGGGTCTCTCCCCAGCCCAGGCTGCTGGCAGGGTTTTGGGAGAAGGCTTCACTCCTCTTCCCCAGCCCCAGCGGCAGGGCCCTGACCGCCGTGTGACCTCTGGGGGTGGGGACGGTACTCCCCAGGGGAGGAAGGTTACAGCCCTGTTATCGACAGGAGGCAATAAAGTCATTTGGTGGTAATTAGATTGCTAACTTATTTAAGTCATTTACAGTTCCCAAACAATTACCTGGTGATTCTTATCTCCCTAAGAATCCTGAGATGTTATTTGAAGAGGGTCATAAACTAAGAGCCTGGTTGGGGGTTCGGGAATGAAGAGAGAAGACAAGGAAGAAGGATGGCTGCCGGTGGCAATGGGAAAAGAGAGAACTTTTCAAGCCAATGGCCGTGTCTCTCCGCTTCTTTCATCAGCTGCCGGCCAGGCAGGCCTGTCCTTGAGAACTCGGTAGGAGAAAAGTGTTCTATCCCGACAAGCTTCCTTTGCAGAATGACCAAGTCCTGGAGCTAGAAAGGCTAAGGAGCATCAGTGAAGTATTTCCCACGTTAGAAGCCCTGGACACCTGTAGTGCCTGGGTGTTCATAGGTGTTTCTTGACAAGTACTCCTGGGGTGAGTCGGTTTGGGGAATGTGGGAACTGGCTCCCTGGTAGAGAGTCACAGAGCTCATGGCATCTCAACATTCCTGGGAAGATCTACAGGAAAGACACCAGGATTTACAAGCATGTTTAAGTCCATGAAACCAAGTGTGTCTCAGACTTTGATCGCGGAGTGGGTCTGTTCCACGTCACGTGACAGTGCACAGTCAGCCATCTGTGGCTTCCTTTGAAAGATGGGGAGATTATAAATAATCTCCGTATTTCTATCTCACCTGCAAGGCCATGCGAAGGGGCAAAAGGGAAAACACAAAGCCTTTTGACAAACCAAAGGTGGGGGGCACCAACTAAAGCTCACCTCCAAAGGTGACAGGAAGAGGCTTATTCTGTAGGTACCAAAGGGGCAGAAGTGGTCCAGTTAAAGAAGTAACTTTCTAACAGTCAAAGCCACAAACAGCAAAACAAATGGCCTCAGGAAGGAATGAGCTTCCTGGCACAGCACCTGTGGATGAGCCAAAGCTGAACACCTCCTTAGGAGGGGACTGTTCAGTCAATTAGTAAATATTTGAGAACCTATACTGTTCAAAGCACTATCTGAAGGCAGACAAACAAGGATGAACAACGGAGATAAATTCCCCTTTGAATTATTGCTTATCTTCTGCTAGGGAGGGAGAAAAGAGCAGTAAGAAGAGAGTAAACAAAAATAAGCATCATCATTTCACAGAACGATGAAAGCCTCAAATGGGTGAGATGAGCATACAGGGACAGGGGCTGTTTTCCAGAGTGGCTACACCATCTAACCCTCCAACCAGAAGCGTATGCGTGAGCCACTTTCCCCATCACCTCACCAGCACTTAGTGTTCCCACTGTTTTGAACTTTGGCCATTACGATAGGTGTGTAGTAATATCTCATTATGGTTTTAATTTGCATTTTCCTGATGGCTGATGATGTCGAATATCTTTTCAGATGGTTATTTACCATATGTATATCTTCAGCAAAATCTCTGTAAGGTGTTTTAGGGGGGCACACTCTAGTTTAATTGTTTGCTTATTTATTGCTATTGAGTTTTGAGAATTCTTTATATTTTTTTAATTTTTTAAAAATTGTTTTCAATTACAGTTTACATTCAATTTTACTTTGTATTAGTTTCAGGTATACAGCATATTGCTTAGACAATCATATGTTTTACAAAGTGTTCCCCCCAGGATTTCCAATACCCATCTAGCACCATACATATTATGTATGATTATGTATTATGTGATATTATGTATTATTACAGTATTATTGACTCCATTTCTCATGCTGTACTATACATCCCCATGACTACAGTATAACTATCAATATGTACTTCTCGATCCCTTTACCTTTTCCACACAGTTCCCCAACTCACCCCTCATCTGCAACTGTCAGTCTGCTTTCTGTATCTATGAGTCTGTTTCTGTCTTGTTTGGTCATTTATTTTGTTCTTTCCCTAGTGTCCATCAATAGATGAGTGGATAAAAAAAGTATGTGGTACATATAAACAATAGAATATTACTCAGCCAAAAAAAAAAAAAAGAATACAATCTTACCATTTGCAACAGCATGGATGGACTTGGAGGCGGTAGTATGCTCAGTGAAATGAGTCAGTCTGAGAATTCTTAATATATTTTAGATAATGGTCCTGTTTCTACTAGGTGGATTATAAATATTTTCACCTATTCTGTAGCTTATCTTTTCATCCTCACAACAAGATTTTCATAGACCAAACGTTATTAATTTTGATCAAATGTAATCTATTCTTTTTCTTGTGTTGGTCTTGCTTTTAGTGTCAAGTCTCATATTATTTTCCCAGTCATAGATCTTAACATTTTTCTATATATTTTCTAAAAGTGTTATAGTTTTGCATTTTATAGTTAGGTCCATGGTGCATTTTAATTTAATTTTTGTATAAGGTATAAGACAGAGGTTGAGGGTCATAGTTTGCCTATGCATTGTTCCAGCCGCATGTATTGAAAGCCTGTCTTTTCTCCATTCAATGGCTTTTGAACGTTTAGTGAAAATCTGTTGGACATATTTGTATTGGACTCTTTCTGGGCTCTATATTTTGTCCCGTTTGGTCTATTTCTCCACCAGTCCACACAGTCTTTCTTACTGTAGCTACACAGCTAGTCTTGAGGTTGAATAAACTGATTCCCTCCTCTCTATGCTTCTTTTTCAAAAATTGCTTTACCTCTCCTACTTTCTTTTCCTTTCCGTGTAAATTTTAGAATAGTAACTTTGTCTGTATCTACTTCTTTCAAAGCTTGCAGACATTTTTAGTGGAATTCTGTTAAACCTGAATTTGGAAAAAAATAACAAGTTTGCTATATTGAGTCTTGCAATCCATGAACACAACATGACTCTCAATTTATTTAGATCGCCTCTGAGTTCTTCCATCAATGTTGTGTCGTTTTTAAGCATACAATTCTTTTAGAAGTTTTTCAAATTTACACCAAAGCATCTCTCTATTTTTTGAAAGATGTAAAAGATACTTTGATGTCCACATGTTCATGGCTAATAGACAGAAATACAGTTGGTTTTGGTATGTTCATCTTGTATCCTATAAATTGGCTGAACTCACTATTCAGTTCTAGGAGTTTTCTTATAGATTCCTCAGGATTTTCTAGAAGTAGGTTGGACAAGAGCAGTGAGAATGAACATTTTTGCCTCATTCCTTATCTTAAGGGGAAAGTCTCGATTCTTTCATCATTCCATGTAAGGTTAACTGTAGAATTTTTTATAGATGCTCTTCACCATATTAAGAAGTTCTCCTATTTCTGTGTTTCTGAGAATTTTTATAGGAATGCTTTTTTCAAGTGCTTTTTCTGCATTGATTGATATGATCAGGTGATTTTTCTTATTTAACTTGTTAATTTGGTGGATTACATTGACTAATTTCCAAATATTAAAGCAGCTTTGTATTCCTAAAGTAAATTCCACTTGGTCATAGTGTATCATTCTTATATATCACTGACTTTGTTTGCTCATAGTTCATGAAGTCTTTCTGCACCTACATTCACGAGAAAACTTGGTTTGTAGTTTACTTTTTTGTATTGTCATTTTAACTTACTCTACCAATCTTAGTTGTTGTGTTTTTAGTTGGTATATTTAGGGCACTACAGTTAATATAACTATTAATAATATTAGGACTTGAGCCTGTCATTTAATTTGTTTCTATTTGTTCTGTCTTGTTTCTCTGTTTTCTTTTTCCCATCATTTGTGGTAACTAGAACATATTTTAGAATTTCATTTTGATTTTACTCTAGTATTTTTCAGTACGCCTCTGTATACCTTCTTATTGCTTGCTCTATGTATCTGATCACTGATATCAGTTTCTTCCATGGCACTTGCCTTCTCTTTTGTCCCACACAGTGAACCACCCCCCACTAAAGAGAAAGCTCCTCACTCCCTCTGTGTCTTGGGTCCCTTTGCGGGGCTCGGGGCATCCCGGCCATCACCAAGGGCCCTGTGGAAGGGCAGCCTCCCGAGTCTGGGGGGTGGGAGAGGAAGGAGTGAGAGAATCCAGCAGCCATAGCTCCGGATTCAGCAGCCAGTGCTGGCAGGCCACCAGCACAACTTCTTTTACAATAGGACGACTCTCCAATGACTCGGCCAAGGAGGTGCCTGGAAAGAGTTCTGTAAAACTCGGGGCCTGATGGCTAAACAGAGCCAATGTGGGCCCACAGGACAGAATCTCAGGCACAGAGCCCTGGGGGAAGGGTTACGTGACACGCTGGGGTCTGGAGCATCCTCCCAGCTGTGCCCAGCTAGTCCTGGCCTGTGTGTCCAGTGCACCGGGCCACTGAGGGCTCTGACCTGATGGAGGAACCAGGAGGCAGCAGACCAGGACCTGGTCCGAATCCGCCTACGCTACCCAGGAAAACTTCAGCAATCCTGCTGAAAGAGACAGTGGGGTAATCATTCATTCAGCAGGATTGACACAAATACTTGCTAACAAGAGCTGCTGTGACGATTGAGGAAACAGGGAGTTGGTACCTGCTTTCCCAACTGCCAGATGTTTCAGACATGGTGGCACCACTGCTGGACTGGCAGAGCTGTTCCACCACTGCAGCCAGCCCCTCTCCGCTCTCTGGTGTGACACCAGGGTGAGGACAATACAGAGGTAACCACATTGTACCCTGACCATGTGAATCCACCCTACTGCAGTGTGGTGGCGAACACGTCACTGACCCTCAGCTTTCTTATCTGTAAAATAAAGGGTGGGCATAGGTCCCAGCCTCCAGTCCCCAACCTGCCAAGGCAGGAGTTGCAAATATTTTCTAAAAAGGACCAGGTCATAAATATTTTAGGCTTTACAGGCCTTATGGTCTCTATAGCGACTACTTAACTCAGCCATTGTAGCCCAAAAGTAGCCTAGAGACATTACGTAAATAAACAGATGTGACTGTGTTCAAATAGACGTGTGTGGCTCTGTTCCAGTCAAACTTTATTTACAAACACAGGCAGTGGGCCGGGTTTCTCCTATGGACCCTTAGGGTTGAGGAGAAAAGGGTGCAAAAAGTATGTGCCCAAGAGAAGGAAGGACACGGGTGCGCTCCATAACACGTGCTAGGTTCTCTGTCTCGCTTCCATATGGGTCTTTGAGTTTGGGAAAGAGCAGGCTTTCTTTCAAAATACCCAATCTCTCTGCTAGCTTTTCCCCCGGCTTGTGCTTCTGCAGTCCCCCTACCCAACGTCTCTCCTGGATTCTCCAAGGCCCGTACCCCTCCCCTATCCAATCTTTCTCCTGGATTTCCCCAAGATCTGCCCTCCCCCTTTTACGGACCTCTTTTTGGATCCCGCTGTGCATGCCTCATAGTTCCGCTTCAGCGTTGGCTTCTCCTGTGCACGTGCTTAGTAAAAGGAATTCTCCTGAGCCATCTTGGTTTCTGCTCTGCATAGTCCCGGTGAAAGGAATTCCCCCATTTTCTCTCCCCATCCGCTAACCCAGCCAAACAACACCGGTTACAACCCCGCTCACACCCACACCCCCGGCATGGCTATAGCATTTGTTTCCTTCTCTTTTGTTATCTAACTAACTGGCTACTCTAACATTCCCCCCTCAAGCACTCTGGGTCCTTGTAATCCTGCAAAGGTAAATGGATGGAGAGCTCACCTTCTGTAGCTTCTTCCGGCTGATAAGAGGCATAAGTCTTATTTATCCCGGGGCCAAAAACTCCTGCTCTCTGCCAGGCTAAGAAGGGAGCCAGGAAAGGAAGGGAGCTTTTACCTAACCTAAGGGAAAAGGCCATCTTCAGTAACCCCCCTGCCTAAAGGGTCCAAAATTACTGCTGGACTCTTGTGATAAATGCGATTTGAACACTCAGGTTTCTGTGGCTGGCCCCTTTGTCCGACCATTCCACCAAGTCTGTCCTGCCATTAACACTTAACCCCAATTAGGACATGCCACAAGCACCCTCCTACCTCGGACATTGGGGAAGCCACCCCCCGCTCCAGGCCTCATCACCCCACCTATAAATGTGCTTGCTAAAAGCCTCCTACAGAGCAGGGTCAGCAGCTGGCAGGGTGGCCAGCTAGACAGCCTCAGACCATTGGTCCCCAAAATCTGCCTCCTCTGAAGGTAGAAACTGGGACCCAGAGAACTTAAGAAACTTGCCTGAAGTCACAGAGCTAGGAAGTTTCCAGGCTGGAACTAGAACCTCATTTTTGGGTGACTGCCTCTCCCACTCACATCTTCCCCAGAATGACTCCAAGGCCCCCATCTGACCCACTTCTCTGAGTCCTGGGAAGGCAGAGGGCCCTGCAAGAGAAGAGAATGATGGCGAAGGGCAGACCAGGGAGTTTCACTCATGACTCAGTTTTGTGCCAGGCTATACTCTCAGTTCTAAAAGGCCAACGGCTCCCCGTGGACAGATGGGGACTCGGGCCCAGAGGGGTGGAGGGACTTGCTCAAAGTCACACATCCAACAAGTGGAAATCAGAACATGAACTGAAGCCTGTCGGATACCACATGGCAGGGTGACTTGGTTGACTTCTCTGGACACATTCTGCCCTCCCCTTTACATGTTCGGAGTAGGACAGAAACCAGAGAAGAGGTTTTCCCCAGGCAGCATGCAAGTGAATTCAAGAAAGTGGCACCGCACCCCAGGGCCTGCCTCGGGGGCACTGCCCCAGCCCACAGCTTTTCATCAGCCCCGTCTGAGAACCATCGTCAGTGACTCCTCTGGTTCCAACCTCAGCCCTCTGTGCCTGACACGCCAGGTGGTTTCAGCGCCAGGAAGGGTTATCAGCACCAGGAGGTCTTGAACTTCTGACTCGCTCACCCCAACCTGAACCCAGCGAAATAGCCTCTTTGCTGTTATTACTTTATAACCTGATTGTAAATTCTTCCCTGATCTCACTTTATGGCTGTGGAATAAAAACATGTGCCTGGGGCGTAGCTTTGGTGGAAAGCACCCGCAGGGATGAACGCAGCGGCGCTGTCATGGCTGGGAGGAGGGGTGAGCCCCGCCGGACCACGCTGAACGTCCCAGGGCTCCCTCAGGTGGCGACCGCCCTGGGATCCTCATGGGGTCCTCCACCGTCCTGGGAGAACAAGGATCACCCTCTTCATTTTGCAGATACAACCCTTTATCACGTAGATGTTTACACCCTTCCTTAAGGGAGGACATGTCATCCTTCCTCTTGCCAGTCTTCTGGGAGCCACATACTTGCAGGGAGAAGAGTCCCCCCTCCTCCTCGGGACTCTGTCCATGGAGGGATGGGTACAGGAGTGGCCGGAAGTGACCAACGCTAGTGTGGTTGGGGGACACAAGAGGATGAGCCTCTCCCTCACCACCACGATTGTCCCTCCCTGTGCCTCTTTTTTGCCTCAGTCTCCACAATTCCTCCATTATGGAGTCTTTGGAGACCCTGACTCGCAACACAACCCAGACTGACAGGAATGAAGCGACCCAGGCCAGAGGAGTGGGGACCCATAGGCAGCCAGAGAGACCCAGAGGGAGGATGGTGAGGCTGCCCTGGAGGTGGCAGCTGTCAAGAGGGTCAGCCCTTCTCTAGGAGACCTGGCCCTGCCTCCACCCCGATCCGGACTGGCTCACCCCCTTCATCACACCCCTTCAGCTGCCTGGACCTCCGTTTCCTTGCTCATCTGAGAAATGCATGGAGCATGGTCCAGAGGGGCTTGTGAGGTTGTTCCAGAGCTAAGGTCAAGGTGCCACACCTCGTCCTTCTGCCCACCGTTTTCAGTCCAGGCTGCAGGTCAGGACCTGCCAGGGAGTTTTTATGAACTGAAGCCCGGGTCTTTGGATTGCTGTGCTGTAACTCAAACTGGGAAACTGGGCTTAGAAGCTAGAACTAGCAGGACAGGCGTTGGAAGGCTACCCTACGTGATGCGGGGAGACCGTGCATGTAAGGGAGAGAGGTAAAAATATACCAATAGCAGCAGAGTGGGCTTTTGGAGGCAGACAGACCTAAGTCCCAGCTCACCAGGAACGCTGGACACCTCCCGTTTCGAATGCCACATCTGTGAAATTCGAGCAACACCTCCTGCCTCAGATTATTGTAGGGATTACGTAAAAGTGCCCTGCCTGGCAAATAATGAACATCCCGACATGTCAGCTTTTATTATTAATGACAAACCGTGCACACCCTGTTTCCAGGGCCCGTGAAAGACAGCCCAACAAAGCATGTGGTCTCCAAAGCAGGTGCACCTGCCTGCAAACCCGCTTCCCTCTCCTGCTGGCTGTGTGTCCCTGGGTGAGTCAACCCCCCGTCCCCCTCTACACTAAGGGGACACTGATGAAAGGCATCCTGGTGCTGTGAGGGTTGGGTTAAGAGAGAACACCATATGAAGAGATGGCAGATTTGCAGCAGATGCTTATTTTCCATCGCTTCTTCTCCAGCTGTGGGTCCCCGGGTGCTGGCTGGGCAGTCCCGGGTGTCATCCCACGCCGGTGTGGATGACTGCCTGATGGCTCAAGATCAGTTGGGAGTCTGCCTATGGCTGGGCCTCAGTGCTGTTATCCTGCCCTGCTCATAATGAGGGCTGAGAAAAGGGACACAAATCACCTGATAGACTCGGGATTACTTTTCTGGGCACAGACCAAAGCCAGGGAAGAGACCGGAGCTCCCAACACAAGCCGGCATACTGAGTCCCAAACTCTTTCCACCAGACAGACACTTCCCCTTCAAGGTAGAGCCCCTCCTGCTCTCCGTCCAGACCTAGAGGAGATCAGGAACGGCCCTGCCTTCAGGCCGGCCCTGGGCCGTGATGCCCTGCTTGCTGGGGGCCGCAGAGTTCCCATCGGCAGGAAAGGAACAGGTCCCCGGGGCACAGGTTCATTTTAAGGACGAAATGACAGGCTGTCTGTGCCAACCCTTCCAGAAATCCTGAGGTAAGCTGCTTCCCTGGCTGGCTATGGGGCCTTGGGGAAATTATTTCGTCCTGTGCAACCTCAGTTTTCTCAGTCTGCGTGTGTAATGGTATTTACCCCAGGGGCATTGTTAAAATTAAATGCAATCATGAAAGTAAATACTTAGTTCGCTGCCTGGCACATAGTAAGTGCTCATTTCACAGGACATAGTCTTATTGTCACTGTGGTTTGTTCCAGAGCACTTTGTACAGCTTTTGTGCAGAGGACCCAAACCCTTCAAAGGAGTTCAGCCTCCCAGCACCCCCTGGGGCATCGTCCCCAGCGCCTGGGGACCATGTTATTGTCAGACAAGGAACCTGCGGCTTCCGCTGAGCGTGAATACCTCCTCAGGGCTCTTTTTTTTTTTTTCCTTCATCTTTCCTTACAAATCAAAAACTGCTTACCTTGGAGGAGTTTTAATTAGTTAACGCCTGCTGAGCTCTGCACTGATAAACTAGCCTGCTATTAATGCTGTCTCCCTGTGGTTGCTATTTTTATTATTATTGTTGTTACGAAATCCTCTTCTTTTCCTGAGCCACACAGCCAGCTTTAGAGGGGAAAAAAAAAAAAAAGACCTTGGACTTGAGCCCCGTTCCCAGAAACCTAGGGGAAAGGGTCCTTTTGGGACAGCCCAGCCCACCCTGAGGTCCCCCACCACATCGGGGTGTCGGGAGAGACTTCCTGCCAAACCAGAAAACTGCCCCCACATTTGGCCTCTGGCTTCTGCAGCAACAGAGCCCCCCGGCACTCTGACTCTGGCAATGAGGATGGCTTTTTCCTAAATCAGCCACCAGCCAGGAGAGCAGGAGGGAGCATTGATTAAACACCTACTGTGTACTGGCCATGAGGCCACGTGCTTACTGCTGGGACCTCCTGAGGTCTTCAGGGCACCCCCAGGTTTTCCCGATGAAATAAACGAGGCTCAGAGTGGTTTAAGGCACCGGCTCCAAGTGGCAGCGTCGCCAAGAAGGGACACATGTATGTAAAGGTTGTTCTGTCTTTCTGGCTCACACTCTGGTGGGCCCTTGGGGCACGTTTTCTGGTCTCCGCCAACTTCTCATGCTCTTTTTATGTCTTTTGTCGCAGGCTCCAGAATCCCAGCCTGCTTTGTCTTGGCCTCTCCCGGATAGCCCCCACCGACCCTGCCCTTCGAGTTTCTGGCTGGCTGGTGGGTCATGGTCTTTTCACGTCCAAGGCAAACTATGTAGGCATCACTCCAGTAAAGAGAAGACAGACACAAGGAACAAAAATAACTTCCTCGTGGAGGGAGAACCAGTATGCGGGCTATGAGGTACAGGTGATTTGGAATCTGGCAGAAGGAACAGGAAGACGGGTTCAAATCCCGCAGGTGCCTCTTATGAGGGGTGTGACCTTGACGAGTTGACGCTTCCTTCTTCTCCTCTGTTAAATGACCCTCCTGGTTGTATCTGCCTCCCAGGGTTGCTGTGAGGATGCAAGAACTTTACCTCAGGGCTAATGGGCAACCCGATGCAACACGGTTCTGTTTATCGTTGGTATGAATTCCTGCCAACATATAGCAAGCAGTTTCCGCATGCAGGTGCTGTTCTGGGTAGTGATCTTGCTTTATCTCATTTGCTCTCCCCAACACCACCCTGTCTACTTCCAGTTTTCACTTGGGGATCTTCGTTATCACCTCCATGTCACAGGCAGGAAAACATGCAGCCGGGAGAATTAACTTACCCGAGGTCACACCTTTGCAATTAAACATTTTATTTTGAGAGAATTGCCATTTCATGAGCGGCTCAGACAAATGAGACAAGCAACGCTGTCTGTATGCCTTCCCTCCCCTTTCCCCCCGTGGCAGGAACATCTTGCAAAACCCCAGGACGATATTTACAGCCTGTACAACCAGGATACTGATGATGACACAGAACATGTCCATCCCCAGGGGGATCCCTTACGTTGCCCTTTCAAACCATGTCCACTTCCGTCCAATCCCCAACCTTCCTTAGACACTCTTTAGGGATCTCCCCCCATCCATTCCCCAGAGAAAGTCTGGGGTGACAAATGCTCTCCGTTTGCCTTTATCTGAGAACACGCTGACTGCCCCTTCATGCCTAAGGAATAGTTTCGCTGGGCATAGGAATCTGGATGGGCATTCCCCGGGGAGCCCCCCACCTTGCTGTTCCCAAAGTCCCTCCCCAGTCTGCCTTCTCTCCACCTTCCAGAAGCTCCTAATGTTAGTTTTCTATTTACCATCCGGGGTTTTCGGTTGTGCTGAGAAGGATTAATAGGAAAAGGAATGGCTATTGGCTCTTCCTGGGAGCAGACATCCCACCCACATTTTAGTAGGTGACAGAATCTGGGTTCACACCCAGGTCGTGTAGACTCAGAGCCCAGGGGCATCATTGCTAGGCTTGCCGGCCCAGGCCACCTGCTTTTATTCGGGCATCTCCTTGGGGCTCTGTCCTCCTGCATGGAGGTCCCCACCGCTGTGACATCCTCAGAGACCATAGGTTCAAACTGCTTCCACAGAACGACAGTTCCAGGCACTGTGAGCCCCACACAGACATCCCTGGAGTATGTGAGCACCTCGGGGTCCCATTCTATTCCAATGTGTACCAAGAACTGAAATACGCATGCAGCCCACTTACTAAAGGCTGGGGACTTGTTCTTCCCCTTTGATATTTAGCAAATGCAAGTCATAGGGGCTACAAAACCCTCACTGCCTTTTCAACAGGGCTCTAACTTTGTACCAGGCTCTTTACAAAGCATCAGGTGCTTGTGCACCATTTCCAGTCTCCTCCACCTCCTCTCTCATTCAGGCCACCACGGTGGGACCAGGGTCTCGCAGACTCCCAGCAGCTCCCTGAGGGTGCAGCCAGCCAGGGCGTCCTCTGCAGCCCCCTCTGCATTTCACACTGCCTGCCCCAGGTGCCTGGAGGATGCCCACTCTGCCCCCACTAACAGCCCGTGGGACAGTTCTTGCCCAACAGGGGACAGGAACTGGTGACAAATTCTTCCCCTGGGCAGATGATTCTGGAACATCACCCAGGGGCTTTTAGAAAGTTCTTTGGAAATGGTTGCCTCGTCCTGCTGAGAGGTGGTCAAACTCCTATGATAACAGGTCCTGGTATTGGCTCCCCTTCTTCCCTGTGTTTATATCCCGTGGTCTCCACTCTCCTTCCGAGTTACATCCCCGAACAGGCTACCCACACAGAAGCCTTTGGCTACCCAGGAGGAGACAAGTGGGTCTTGGCAGGGGCCCTAGAAAGCAACCTTGGACGGCACCTGGGAACTCTGCACAGCCCCGGGATTCAGCAGCTCGCTGTTCCTTGGGCCGTCCCTGCGGCTGACTAGGACAAGGGACGGAGGGACAGAAAAACTTGAACTGTGGGCCGGCTGTGGCATGTGACCAGCCTAGGGTGATAGGGATTATAAAGATTGCGAAGTGGGCTGGCTTTTCTTAATGGCTTGAGCAACCTTGAAAACAGCCCGTGAGACGCCGCAGTCAGCCAAACACCAACTCCAGGCCTAGGGACGCTGCCTCAGCAGCAGCAGCAAGGAGACCACGTCTCCGGTAGGTGCCAGGCGGAGCCCGCTGGACGCCCGGCCTGGGATCTCATGCAAGGTGCAGGTCTGCAAGGAGACCGCACACATGGCCACGCGCGGCGGGCCTGCGTCATATTCGGGGACCTGAGCAGGAGAGAAAGGGACCCTGAGACCTGGGCCAGGGGCTACGGGTGCCAAGCTGCTGGGAACATGGAGCCCAGACTCCTCTGAACCCACCAGGCTGGTAGATACTTACCCCCTCCCCTCTTTTGGAGGAGAGGCAGCCCCTGGCCTAGGGACCCCGCAGAGCCCTTTCCTGAGGCCCCTAAGCTCCCCTCACCAGCTGCAGGACGACTAATAGCATCTACCCAGCAGAAAGGCCAGGCTGCTGCTCCGGGGGTGGCAGTTTGGACCTCTGAGACCAGGCTGAAAAGTAGAGCCTGGTGGGGTTTCACCAGGGAAATAACAAGGCAGACAGAAGAATCCGTCGCCATGGGGGTGTCCACCTGTAATCTGGCATTTGCTGTTCTGGTAAGGATACCCGCAGCCCCCCAGACACCGCTGGGTGGGCCCCCTGAGGCTCCAACAGAAACGTGAGCTTGAGTCCGTCTCGGGCTCCAGCCCGGCAGAGGGGGCCACGACTTAGGTGTGACCATTACCTAATTTCCATCTCACGGACACCCACAGACCTAAGACAGCTCCTGCCCCTTCTTACAGGTGAAGAGAAAGACACTCGGAGACAAAACTAGTGACCTGGCCACATTCTCCCCTTCCTTACCACAGTGCCTTGCAGGACCAGGCCAGGGACCTTGTGCTGTCCTCTGTCCCACCCTACCTACATTACTCCTTGGTCAGTTTAAATTCCATGTGCCAACAGACTTGTCACCTGCCGTAAGTGCAGAATCCATTATTATTATCAACAGCGATAACGGATGATTAAACAAGCAATGCACTAATCTCATCAAGCCGTTCAATTAATTTATTTTAATTCTTGTAGTTAGTGAATATGGTAATACTTTCCTTTATCCAAAGATAGCCTGCAGGCTCTCCAAATTCCGTGTCTTCTTATTCATGGATTTTCACCAGTTGGGAGTGAAGAATTTTGGGGGAGTGACTCAAAGTCACAAGGCTGCCTGGTGGGGGTCACTGAGCCTTCTGGTCAGCCTGAAGCCGCACACCCACCCAGCGGCCCTGTGCTCTCGCTGGCTTCCCTGCCTTGGCGCTTGCTGCTGTCACTGCCAGGAAAGCCTTCTATCCTGTTCTCCCTGAAGGTCAATGCCACCCATCCTTTGTGACTCAGCATAGGGGTCACCTTCAACAGGAGGCCCCCCGGGGTAGCCCAGCTAGGTTAGGCAGCGCTCCAAAGGCACCTGGCACAGCACACCTGGCTCTTGCGGGATGTCCCTGGATTAGAATGCAAATCCTTGGAGGAGGAAGGTTGGGTTCTGACAACATTAACAGCAGCACATTCTAACTAGTGCACACAACTAGTGCAGCCATTCACTGAGCCTCTATTCTGTGCCAAGCATTTTCCCAGGCATGTTGCAAAGACCCACCCCAACTTTGAATTGTGGAAATGCTCTCTCATTCCCCCTCGCTCTCATAAGGAAACAGAAATCTCCAGCACCAAGGAAACTTACCCCAGGACCACCCACCAGAACTGGGATTCGAACTCATGTTCCTTGTGAAGCCGTCTTCCTTGTCCTTGAAGTCTCCATCCTTGGCATTGGCCAGCTCACCGAATGCTTGTGTCATGAATGAATGCCCCAGACGTTCCCTTAACTAATGTGCATCCCATAATGAGAGAAACAAAGAGACCCCGGAGCTGAAGGAGGAGTGACAATGAAAGGTTTAGAGGAATTCTGTTCCCGTATTGATCATTCAAGGTTGTTTAAGGACAATAACAATTTCACCGCTGTTGATGGGATTACATTGCATTCTAAGACTTAAAACCACCAACAAAAACACAAATTCCATTAGTTGCTGAAATGGTGATAATCCTGGTGAGTATGAGTTTTATTGCTGTGGTAACACTGACGTCCAGGGGTAACAAATAAAAGGTGACTGACTATCTGTTGCGAGGAGTACCTGTTGTTGCCGATACTCCATCAAGGATCGCAATTCCAATTCCATTAGTAGTTAAAAATTGTAATAATACCCTCCACAATCATTTTTATTGCTATACCTGTAAAACGTAAAGAGATAATTGTGTCAACTGGAAAGTGGTGATAAAAATTCAGCTGTGTTTGTGCGAGGCCTCTGGTTTGGTTTCTGTGTGACTCGCATCTTGATTTCTGGGGTAACAGCTAAAACCATGACTCAAAAGTTGTTTTGATTTGAACCCATGTCTTGATTCCTTTTTTTTTTTTTTTAAGAATTTTATTTATTTGTTCCTAGAGAGAGGGGAAGGAAGGGAGAAAGAGAGAGAGAGAAACATTGATATGAGAGAGAAATATTTATCGGTTGCCTCTCATACGCCCCCAACCAGAGACCTGGCCCTCAACCTTGGCATGTGCCCAGATCGGAAATCAAACTGCCACCTTTTGGAGCCACACCAGTCAGAGCTTCTCTTTTTTTCTAGTGGCATTTTTTCATGGCAAAGAAAAAATGCACTCCAAAGGTTCATAGCAGCTCTTCCACTATCTTATGAGCTACCCTGGAGCTCAGTCTTCCCATCTGTGAAATGGGACAATATGGATTCTATTTCAGTTTAGACTAATACCTGGGGGGGTGCAGCCACACATGACAGAGAGATGATGAGCCTGACCACATGACATTTTTGGTTTGGTGGGAAGATAGATATTAATACTACTTGCAAAAAAAAATACTATTTGCATAGTATTAGTGAAGAATCTGTCATGAAAGCAGGAGCCTCTTTGTGTATTCCACATGTTAAGGGATTTAATAGAAGACATCTGAGGCTTGCACAACTAGAAGGCAGGGGAGTGAAGGGCCGGGAAGCCTTCCCTGATGAGCTGGTTGTCAAGAGTTCACGCAGAGGCCCCTGGGACACTCCCGTGAGCCGCGCCACGTCAGCCAGCAGCTCTGATGTAGGCTGCCTCTCAAGAGATTCCTCCAAAAGCTCTTCCAGCCTCATCTCTGGCAGCATTGTCTCCAGAAAACAATGGCTCTCTTTCTCTTTCATGGGTCCTGTCTCCTGAGATCACTTCTCATGGGCTGATGCTAACCCAGAACCATCCTGATAAAGGGGTTCAGGGAAGTGGCAGTTCCCAGCCTCCCCGAAGTAAAACCAGTGACAGTGATGCTGGGCTGGCCACAGGTCAACCCAGCCTAACAAGTAAGTGACATTTTATTAGAGCCCTGAAGGGCAAGCACAGAGGCCACAGGGATGTGTTTGTGGTCACCTGGGAAACTTTAGAAATGCTGGGGAGGCTTCCTGGAGGAAATGACATGTACCTTGAGAACCGGAGGGTGAGTAAGACTTGGTCAAGTAAAAAGATAGGTGAGGGAAGAATAGGGAAAGAATTCCAGGTGTGGGAACAGCTTGTGCAAAGTAGGGCTTTGTTTTCGTTTGGTCCCCTCTCAGGTGCTTCTCCTGAAACTCAGTAGCCGAACCTCCTTGGGGGGCTGAGAGGAGGGGCATGGAGGCTTCCGGAGTGCAGTGATGGAGTTTGCTCATGTCACTAAGTGTTACCATCCGGACTTCACCATGCTACATATATATATATTTTTTTTTTTGATGAAAAGTTTGCCATGAGTATAGATGGCATCTCATTGTGACTAGAACGGTGACTCATGTTTCACAACTTACGTTCCTCCTTTATTTTCAATGATCTTGTCATAATAATTTTGACAATTAAGTAATTTCTTCTCCCTCCTTAGGACTGAAGGCCACTCAACACCCCACGACAGCTCCCACCTGTCACGCCTACATTCTTCTACAGAATAGAGGGCCAGCTACCTGGGGTGCAGAGGGGGACCTGGAGCCTATGAACTCAGTGTTGCATGTGTGGGATGCATGGTAACCTGAAGACACCCCAGGAAGGATGGCAAGTGAGAGTTTCTATGCTGGCCTGGAACCCACAGGGGGTCTGGGCCACGGAAGCAGATTGGGAAGACTTGGGGTACAAGGGATCACTGAAGGTGGGATGTGCGGGGCAACACGATGCGAAAGAGCAGAGACCAGTTAGGCTGGCGCTTCCAGGAACATCGACGTCACATCCAGCAAAGGATAGAGGACAAGTATCCAGGGGAGCGGGAAGGGTCCGGGACATGGCTGTACTGGATTGGCCAGAGGAGGCGGGTGTTCCAGGAAAGAGAGAAATCTGAAAAGCACCTGTGGTTGAGCAGAGGGGCAGGGCATGTTCTTGGGGAGAGTGGGGAGGAGGCCAAGTGGGCAAGAGCTGAGGACGGGACAGGAACAGGGTGGAGAGGCAGCCCTGCTAAGTCATCGGACCCGCAGTGGAGGAGGGGGCAGGGGGAAACTAGAGAGGCGGGATCCAGGACGTGGCTCTGGTGGTGTTCTGTTCAGCCCCTGGGTGAGATTGGAGTCTAATTAAAGATCCAAGAGAATAAAATACCAGAGCAAAACAAGGGTAACGTCAGCAGAAGCTGGAGCGCAGCTAAGGCAAGCAAGATTTCGAGGGCGCACACGGGAGACACTGGCTTCCCTGAAGCACAAGGGCTCCACCTAGAACCAGAGGATGTTGGTGTTCTTAGGGCTACAGGCTGCGGAGCATAGGGGTGACTCTCTGAAAGCCATTCTTCCCCAAAGAAGGGCTCAAAAGGGGAAGTTACCAAAAATTGTTAGGACCTGAAAGCTCTCTAGAGTCCATCTACTTCTGCAGTTTTGTAGGCTATCCTTAGCTGGGAGACCCCCATTCCATCTTCTGCAGAAAACGGATAAATGAGCAGGAGAGGTCGAGGTGCTGAGGGAAGTGGACACCAGGTTCCCATGTGTTTGTCTGTGAATTCGCTGCACCTTTTGGTCCCACTGCTGAGGATGCAAAGGGACCCAGGAATGGGAGCCCATGGGAAGCCGCACATCGGCTGCATCCGTGCTCAGTTGTCTAGGTGGACTTTGCTCTCAGCTCACCTGGCACATCGAAATTAAATTTATTTATCTCTGCCCTACCTTGTTCCCCAAAGGATTCATCATGTACAAAGATACATGCAAGACAAGATAAAATACCTAACGACGGATACCACTAGGTAATAAAATAGCAGAGGGACGTTAAAGGGAGAAAGGCTTAGACCCGAGGTGTAATCAACTCCCCATCCACTTCCCCCCAAGAATCTCAGATCTGACTGTGAGCCTTCTAGCAACTGAGGCAAAGAAAGCCTTTAGCCCAGGAGGACCACACGCGGGCCAGAGAACTAAGGATACAATTACTGCTTTATCGACAACACTGCCATCAACAAGATTGGAGCCAGAACTCCTAAAACAGGCTTTGAGCTCCGACCAGTGTGGCTTAGTTGGTTGGACGTCATCCATCCCACAAAGCAAAAGGTCACGGGTTCAATGCCCAGTCAGGGCACATGCTTGGGCTGCCTGTTCCGTCCAGGTCAGGGTGGTCCAGGAGGTAACAGATCAATGTTTCTCTCTTACGTCGATGTTTCTCTCCCTCTTTTTCTCCCTTCCTTCCCCTCTCTCTCTCTAAAAATAAATAAATAAACAATTCTTTTTAAAATTTAAACTAGGATTTGACCTGCAAAAATGTACTCCTGACCACCTGTGCAAACTCCCTTGCTATAAAGCAAGGTAGCTTTTCATGAGAAAGGTCTTACCTGCTCTTAACTGTCCGAAGCTATTGTGTGTTAAAAGAGCCAGGAGCCCCTCCTGAATCCTCTCTTCCAGAAAGTTCTATGTCCTTGACACACGAATGTGGAGGTCAAGGGTGGAAATTGCCGCTCCGGACAGCTGTCCCAGGGTGCTGGGACACTGGAGCCCCCTGCTGGCCCTGAAGGTTCCCGCACTGCACCACAGATAGTGGGATCTAGGTTTGATCTCCTAGGTCCACTTCCTGCTGTGGAAAAGTATTTGCACGGCAGGTTACTTATTCACGACTTGCTTTATTCATCAGACACTTGTTTAATGCCTACCCTGTGCCGTCGATTTTGCTTCCATTAGGTCACCAGTCCTCAGACTGCCTTGTGGGGAACGCAGCTATGAACGTTGCCGTTTTATGGACACGAAAGCTGAGGTTTGCAGAACTTAAAGTAACTAGCCAAGGGTCACATAGCCGGTAAGTGGCAGACCTGAGGCATGAGCCAGGTCTCGTGATGCCGAGTCAGGTGCCCGCTGCATGGACTGAGGGAACCAGGTGAGCCGGACATGTGAGTACCCGACATTGGAGACCGCTGGTGGGTCCCAAAGCAGACCCGAGTTCAGGAGCCAGGAGGACCAGAGCAGAGGACCAAGAGGCTGAGGAGCTGAAAGGGCAGTTCGCTGTCATAAGGTCATGGCAGCAGAATTTGCGTCCTCGTGTGCAAAATTCAGGCCATTGTCTGTCCCTAGCAGGGTTGTCCTTTAGACCCACCCATCCCTTTATTTGCGCGGGTTTCACGCTGCAAGATTCCATGGGGTGCCATTCACAGCATCATCACAGGTTTGTATGTTTATCATTTTCAGTTTGTACCCTTATTCGTTTTCTGGCAGGCCTCAGGAGCGTGGCCTAATTCGCGCAGAGGTGCCCCACGGGCCAGCGGCGGCTGGTGTGAGCCTGGGAGGAGACAGCGAGTGGTGAGTGACAAACGCTCGCTTCCACACTTTCTCCTCTAACAGGAGAACCATCCGGCTGACTCACAGGGCACAGTGTGGCCTTGAAGCTCTAGGAAGATAATGGCTCCTGCAGTGTTTTTGTGGACATGCTGGGCCACTGTCAGGGGCAGGGGGTTTGTAAATTGGTTGAGGACATTGAGGGAAGGCCCTGGCGCAGAGGGACCCGACTCACCCAGGGAGCACAATTTGTGCCTCCTTTGTCACGTGGGCCCGCTGGCTGGATAGTTGAAATTAAGTTGGGGGGGCAGGGCCCCTGGGCTGAGCAGGGGTCTACACGGGTGGAGAAGGGGCAGCCAGAGGGGTGATCCTTGGACCCTCACGTCAAGTGTGGTTTGCCGAACTTCCGTGATGGCTTCTGCAAGGAGGGGTGGGGAGGGGAGAAATACCATGTCCACGGCTGCGGAGGTGGGGAGAAGACACAGACAGAGCAGGAGACCAGGGAGCAGACAGCTGCCCAAAGAGAAATGGAGAGGAAAGAGGTGGGGAAATGGGGAGAGAGAGCACGCAAGGTGGAGCAGAGAGGCCAACACACAAACAGAGGGCAGAGAGGAGAGAGAAGCAAACATGAGGCAAAGGGTCAGAGGAAGACCAGAGAGCCGTGTGTAACAGACAGAGAGACAGAGAGAGAAGCAGAGACACAGGGACAGCAGAGAGAGAAAGAGAGAAGTGAGAAAAGAAGAAGGAGGCGTGAGGGCACAACAGGGGAAAGGAGGGGAGAGACAGAGGGGGACCAGCATTCGGACAGGACAGGACAGGACAGGACAGGCCTCACGGTGGATGCAGGCCCCGGCCTTCGTTTTCAGTCTCAGCTCTGCGGCTCGGATCTGCCACCTTACCTCAGTTTCCTCCTCCGAGAGGTATGGACATTCATCCTGGCTCCTCCTGCCCCCACCCCCACCCCTGTCCCATCCCCTCCTTGGGCTGCTGCAGGCATCAGAAAGGGACAGGTGCCACCTTTGGAGTCTGACTGACAGAAAGGGACACTATGTCTTCAGGGCGCAATGGCAGGCTCCATGCAGCTCCCTGCTTTGTCTGGGCTCCCCGCTTGGGCTGGGCTCCCCAGGTCCCAGAGCCTGTCCCAGGGCTCATCAGGCAGACAAGGAACATGGGGCTTTGTTTGGCTCTGGGTGGTCATCTGCTCCTCCCACCACATGGATGGGCCAGTTCTGGGATGTTTCCTCTCAACCCCTCAGAAGCTCTGACAGCCCACAGGGGTCCCTTTCATACCTGCCCCCCACCAACCCGCCCTCCAGCCATTTGGGCACTGGCTACAGGAGACAACTCTAGGCTAGAAGTCCTAGAAGTCTGCTCTGAGTGGGAAAAGCCCATAAAACCATCAGAGCCCCAGGTAGAGCTCCTGTGGAGCAGGGGGGTGGGGACGGGTGTTTATCCTTTGTTAAGTGTAATCAGTGCACAGATAAGGGCTCCCCGTGCAGCTGTGGAGGGAGATAGGCAGCCCCATAAACCTGGGTCACCGGCAGGGCGAGGGGTGAAAAGGTAAAGGGAGGACCGGGCGGCACCCGCCCTGCCCAGAGAAAGTCTCCAGCAGGAATTCTGATCTGGGGGGGTTGCAGGCAACGTGGTTGTTGGGCCCCTTCTGGGGGTCCACGGTTCCACGTGGGGCTGGACCCAGTCTTGGAGAAGGTGTTCACCCACGTTTCAGCAACAACCAAGGGGAACAGGAACCTGGAAAGACAAAAACAGGTGGACCTGTTTCTGTCACGAGCCCAGAACTCTGCCCCTGCCCCTGGCCCTCCCCCAGGGCCACACCACCACCCAGCCTCAGGGAGCCTCTCTAGCTGACCTGGCCTCAGTCCTGAGTGGACAGCGCCCAGGTCCTGCGAGTGGCTGAATACTCTCTCTCCCTGGCCAGCACCCTGGGGAGAATGGCCCCACCTGGGTTTGAAAACAGCAGAGCCAGGGAGAGGGCAGAGGGACAGGAACAGCCCTTCAATGCCCCCTGGGGACTGCGGTGACTTTCATCAAATGCTTTCTTTCTCTTTTTTCTTTTTTTTTTAAATATTTTATTTATTATTTTTAGAGAGTGGGGAAGGGAGAGAGGCAGAGAGAGACAGAGACAGAAATCAATATATGGTTGCCTTTTTCACCTGCCTCCAGCTATGGACCTGGCTGGAGACCTGGCTTGCAACCTCATTATGTGCCCTGGCTGGGGAATCGAACCTGCAACTTTTGGGTTCGCAGGCCGGCGCCTTATCCACTGAGCCACCAGCCAGGGCGGATGCTTTCTTTCTTTTCACCCTAACCACAAAGTAACCAGACGAAAAACACTCACTTTCCAAATTTCCTCCAGTGCATCTTCAGGAGAGACGCTTTGGCTCCAACTCTTGGTCATCGAGAAAAGGAAAGGAAATCAAGCAGCTCCGGGTGTCAGGGCCTGATAAGGGCCCGAATGTTCTTTCCATTTGGGATAAAATTCCCAGGAACCGAGGGCAGGCCTTTCAAGGTCAAGCCCCTTCCAGAGTGACAGGTGAACTGGGCAGGGTGGCCAGTGACCTAACAGTTTCTCTTTGTGACCCAAGGTGTGTTCTCAGCCATCACTTCCACCTCCTGCTTGTCAGTTTCCTCGCCTGTAAAATGAGGAGCTTGGATCTGATGACCCCAATTCTATTCCTCTTTTGATTCTGATCCTCATCCAACCACTTTTCCACGAGGCAGAAGGAATTCAGGTGGATGAGGCAATTCCACCAGCCAAGAGGTGGCACAGCATGTCTCGACGGGCACAGGATTAGGGGACAGACCCGTTTGTTTAGGTTCCACACTGCACCAGGGTGCCGTGGAGGGGGGACGGGAGCTGCTGGAACACTGCCTGGGTTCCACTCGTTCAGCTGTGCGCCTGGAGGACGCACCTTCTCCCCATGTACGCAAAGGTGCCATAGCAGCTAGTGGCAGCCTTGAACTTGAGTTCTAACGCCAGTTCTGCTACTTTCTCACTCTATCACCTCAGGTAGTTTAGAGAACACACAACTTCTGGTTGTCATACTAGGAAGTGGAATCATGGTTATTCCCTGGCAGAAATGATATGAGGCTGGACTGAGAATAGAGGTCTGTCACAAACTGTTTATGTTAATTATAAACTAATTATATTGACATGGACTGGATACATTCGGGACAGACCTGGTATAGCTCCGGTACCTGACCCCTGGCAGGTGGCCGCCCAAGAGAGTTTCCTTCCCACCTCTTCCCACCTGGGTTTCTGTTGGTAACATGTTCTATTGGAAATGACAGCCCTTTACCTGGCAGTTCTGTCCTTAGAGACATGAGCTGGTGGGACACACACACACACTACCACCACCTCCTCCCTGTGGTGTTGCCCTAGGATCCATTCCATTTTCCTCTCTGACTCTCAGCCGAGGGTAGGATGTGCAGCCTCCCTGATACTCAGGGACGCTGAGACAGGATGGACCACTGAGTGAAGGCCTCACACGATCATTGCAGGAGTGGATTTTCATTCTTGAACGTGAACCCGACCACTTTCACAGGTAGCTCCCTTTCCTCCCCTGTGGTTTCTTCATCTTCTCCCTCCTCTTGGTTCCCCCATTTCCCACTTGAGGATCAAAGAGGCTGAAGGGTGGGCATGAATCCCAACACCCAAGCTGGAAGGTCCTGGAGGGGTCGTCTGGTTCCATTTACCCATCGAAGGCGCATGGAAGGCATCCTCAGGCATTACACGTAATTGGACTCTTTTGAACACACGTGCTGCCTGTTTCCCGCAGTGCTGAGAACAAATCGCTGGCAGCTTTCTCAGGGCCATAACCACCCAGTTTCAGAGCTGGGGAGGCACAGAGAGGAGCCAGCCGGGGTACACTCCCCGGCACTGCGCCTGCCTATGACCTCCTAGCGTGTTTTCAGTTACTCATGCGTGAGCAAAGCTTGCCTTTAAGGCTTCGCCATCATGGGACCTTTATCTCTTAGAATGTGGAGATGGTGACAACTTCTAGAAAAAGCTGAGGCACTGGGCTCTCCTCCAAGCCTTTGGTGACTCTCATTACACACAAGATTACCGCTACTCATTTATCCGGCCCTTCGCTGCCTTCTGGAATAAAGGACAGAAATGACACAGTGCCTCCTCTGAAGGGGCCCATAGTCCCTTGGGAGCAATGGAAATGAGTACAAAGGAAGCCAATGAGCAAGTCCGCCGCCACGGTAAATGCCACGGTGGACGTGCAGGGGAGAGGAGTGGCCTGTGTGTGAGTACTTGGACCATGGGAAGTGTTCATTCCAAATGTCGTTTACAGATCAAGTATGAGACTCAGAGAGGGAAAGTGGGCTATCCAAGGTTGCACAGGGGGGCAAAGGCACAGCGGGACTAGAACCCAGGGCTCCTGAGGCTGCATTTGGGTTCCCATGGCTCTAGGTGTCCGTGTCTCCGTTAGATGGTCCTGAATTTTTGTGCTCCCTCCTTTCTTGAGCACACCCGAAACCTGGCACTGTGAACAGAATGCTAGGCTATTGGGAGAGGCGGCTGGAGACTTGAGTGTGAATCTGGGTGCCCTTGAGCAAAACATATAACCTCTCTGAGTCTTCTATTTTTTAATCAATTTTTTATTGTTATTCTATTACAGTTGTCTCAATTTTCCCCCTTTGCCTCCCCCTCCACCCATTCCATCCCAATCCTCCCTTCCTCAGTCACTTCCCACACTGTTGTCCTTGTCCGCCAGTCATTCATACATGTTTTTTGTCTAGTCCCTTCCCCTTCTTTCCATGCCAAACAAAGCACAATTCATCAAAGTGGAAAGGAAATAAGAATATTATAAGAAGAAGAAAAAGAATGTGAGCTGACTAAAGGAAGGAAGAATGATTTTGAGAGAACAGAGGGAGGAGAAATAGTAAGAATAAGGACTAGGAACAGTAGGAGCAAGGCATAGCATGGGGGTAAATAAAATTTACAATGAAAATAAAAAAGAACAGGCCCTGGCTGGTGTGGCTCAGTGAGCCAGCCTGTGAAACCAAGGGTTGCCGGTTAGATTCCCAGCCAGGTCTGTAGCTGGAGGTAGGTGAAAAGCAACCATACATTGATGTTTCTCCCCCTTTCTTCCTCCCTTCCTTCCCCACTCTCTAAAAACAATGAATGAAATCTTTAAAAAAAAAAAACAGGAAGAAGTCAAAATAGAGCAAGACAAGGGAAGGGTACAATGTGAGCTTTGAAATACAATAATGTAAAAATCTAAATAAAAAGAATAAAAGATAAAGAATAGTGAATTCGTTGGAATGCAATTGAAGCAAAAGAAGCAATATTGGAAAGCTATGCCAAAGAAAGGGGAAAAAAACGCAAATTCTGAAGAAGAACCAGGTGAAATTCATCTCAGAAGTTTGGTGTTCACCTTTTTTTTTTTTTTTTTTTTTTAAGATTTTATTTCATTATTTTCAGAAAGAGGGGAAGAGAGAGAAGCAGAGAGGGAGAGAGACATCAATGTACGGTCGTGTTTCACCTGCCTCCAGCCACAGACCCGACTGGAGACCTGGCTTGCAATCTGGTTATGTGCCCTGGCTGGGGAATCGAACCTGCGACCTTTGGGTTCGCAGGCCGGCACCTTATCCACTGAGCCACCAGCCAGGGCTCGGTGTTCACCTTTTGACCTCTCTGTCTGGACCCTCCTGATCCTGGTGTGGGTGTGTCTCCTTCACCTGCCTCTAGAGGGGCTTCTGTTGCCATCAGGAGGGTGGGACCCCCGGGTCTCCCACAGAGGCACTGTCCAGTCTTCTGGGAAAGTGGTGGGTGTGCTCCCTCGGCCCCTGTGCCACCTGTCTTAGTCTGTCACAGCCCATTTCCAACAATGAATCGTTTCTGTTGACTCAGATGTCCGTCTCAAGGGAGGGGTCCCTCTGTGTAAGAGGGTCAGCTTTTTCCTGCCTGGTGCTGATGGCAGCTCTGGTGCGAGCCCAGGCTGGGGGAGTGGGGGTCGTGACTCCCCCTTGCTGCACCCATTTCCCATCTCCCTGCTTGGCTGGCCTCCATGGAATAGGAGGAACCAGTATATTTTGTCTCCCCGAGAGTTTACAGTGGGCCCTTCCCGTCTTTCTCCTGCAGATATGCACCCCGCAGGGGGTCGTTGAGCTGTCCTCCAGTTTTGCAGAACTTCTCTGTTGGTGGTGCTGGGTGCCGGCTTCCCTTCCTGGAGGCCCCACCTCTGCACCCCTCGGGAGGGGCTCTGCCTGGCTGTAAGAGATCTCGCGTGCCCCCCCCCCCAGTCCAGTTCCCGGCCCACTGCCCTGCACCAGACACGGCCCTGAACTGCCCACGCAGCGCGGCCTCTGCCCTGCCAGCTGTACCGGGCTGGAGCTGAGAAATCCCCTCACTGTGCACCTTCCTGATGTCTCTGCCCCGCTGCATTCAGGCGACCAAACCACACCCTCAATTCTTTCCCCTGCTCTCAGGGTGGCTGCACACCGGGGTCCCTGCCCAGCATGCCTCAGCTCCCCTTTTAACAAGTCTCTCCGGGCGCTCTCTCTCTCTTTCTCTCTCTCTCTCTTTCTCTCTCTCACTCCCCCCCTGCCCCCTGCACCCCTCTCCCTCTCTCCCGGTGGGCCTTTGCGGCTGCAGCTATGGGTGTGCAGCTCTCTATGAGTGTGTGTGCATGCGTGTGTGTGTGTGTGTGTGTGTGTGTGTGTAGCCTGGATCTCCCTGACTTTGTGTGTCTAAGTCACTCCCAACCCGGGTCTGGGGGTTCCCTGCTCTGGGAGGGGAGGGAGCCCCAAATCTGCAATTGCTGACCACGCTGTGCACAGCTGCAGGGGCCGCGCACGGGGCATTTCCCCTCCCACCTATAAGACCTCCTTACCGCCCCTCGTGAAGCGCCTTCTGTACCCCTTGGCTTACAGTCTTCAAATCAGCTAAGATTTCCTTGAACGTTCAGTTTATTTTTCAGAAGATGGGCCAACGATGCGGGTTGGAGGCAGGAGCATGTAGACTTAGCCACCACCTACTTGGAGGCTACCTTCTCTACCCCTGAGTCTTCTTTTTCTCACCTGTGGTTCATCGGCCAGGATGCAGCCCCATGAAGGCAGGGAGCGCATCCCATTGGTCCTCCAGTGACTGAACTGCAGGCTTTGAGAAGGACGGTAGCTAACAGGTCCGGAGCAGAAATGTTCAGCACTCTGGTGCTGGGGAGACAAAACTGGGCAGGAAGCAAAGGTTCAGAAGCTGAAAGCATAGTGGAGTCCCGGGAATGAATGAATGAATAGCAGGAAGAGCAACAGTATGGCCTCCAGGATGCTGAGAGAATCAATTTCTGTTGTTTAAAGTCACCAAGGTTCAGATCACTACTTTCTGCTGCCCTGGGAAGTGAAGACAGCACACACTTGAGACCCCCAGAGGGTCAGTCATCTGCAAGCCCTGCTCCTCTGAGGGAGTTTGGGGGGTGGTAAGTGGGCCAGGCTCCAGGCCTGCTGTCCCACATGGACCAAGGTCACTCCCAGGCAACCTGTTCCAGATTCTGGACAACTAGGTAAGATTGAGAGGCCATCAGGTGGGAGAGGGGGGAAGTCTCAGATCACACCTCCAACCTGGTCCCTTCATTTTTCTGCAGACAGGGGAAGAGACTCACCTCCTGTCACATGTCAGTCACAGAACCGCAGGTAGAGCTGGGTCCCTGGGCCTCCCATGACATCACCGAGGGTCACACCTGCCCCCATTTCACCGCTCCAGGACCTAGAGCTGGGAGGCACCTCGAGAGGTTACATCATCTGATTCAGTGGTTGGATGACAGGGAACTGGGGCATCTGCTGGTCCGCTGCCAGGGCCCCCTCTCAGGAAGCATGGCATCTCTCTTGGTGGGCTGGTCACCCAGCTGATCAGCACCTCTCAAAGGCCTATGAACCAGAAGTATGGGAACTGAGGGGGCCCAGGCCACTGACATGCATGAATCAGCTCTAGGTTCACACACTTCCTAGCTGGGTGCACTAGAAACTGACTCTGAGATGGAGATGTACCTATCGGCTGTTTCTTGAACCCTTCAGGGACAGCACCTGAGGAACTAGAGCTCAGGACTGGGCAGAGGGAAAAGCTGAGCTTAGATGCAATTCTTACAGAAGTGCAGCTGCTCCTACTAATTGCTACAGAGCTGGAACAGCCTTTCACAGTTGTCCCAAACTATTCCTGCACTGATCACAGACAGGTAGGCCCCCACACAGGGGGACATGATCTAGAACAAAATCATTGCCTCCAACTGAGTACAATGCCTAGAAAAGGACTTGGCTGTGAGCTGTCAGCAGCCTCCAAGCCTGGCATCCCGAGGAAAGAAGTGGGTGCCTGGAGCCAGAGAGGACCGTCGGGTCGCACACAAACGGGACACCTTGGTATCCACTACCACCACCACCATTGATAGGAACCATGTCTGAAGGACTGGGTAAGGAGCCATGTCAGAGAATATAATGATGGATGCTTTGATCACACAGGTGAACAGAAGGAGACCTTCGTTAGCATGATGGGATAATCCTCATTGTACCCGGGAGGATTTCCCTAACTTGGGAGAAGAAATTCACATGCTCAGAAAAGTGGGGAGAGAACACCCAAACACGCTGTCAAGGTTGGGCCGCTATTTTTAATCCTCCCTGACGGTTGGAGACAGCAGCCAGATGTGGCAGTTCCAGGTCCCCTCTCCCTCCTACCCCCGCCAGAGAGGGAAGGCGGTTAGAGAGATGGGATGCAGCCCCTCCATGCTGCAGATGGAGCGCCCATCTGCCCAAGAGCAGATGAGTGACAAGCCAAGACACCCCTGACCCCCCACCCTGCCCAGCCCAGGGTTGCTGACAAGCAAGTCAGGGCTCTCACGACCACTGTCAACTACCTCCCAAGTGGGTCCAGTGACCAGGTGGCACCACCCGGGACTGGTTTCCCCCGCAGGTGGGCCCTGGAGTCGGCACTAAGAGCTCTGTCTCCCCCTTGTGACCAGACCAGGGAGGCGCCCCCAATGACGCAGTCCAGTAAGAGGTGGAGCGAAGGAAGCCAAGGGGAAGCCAAAAGGGGGAAAAGGAAGGCCAGTCGTCTCCCACCATGTGGACGACTTCACTGTGGATTCCTTCTTTTAGAGTTTCCACACCAAGTTTTCACCCTCAAAAAGAGTAACAGAAGCGACCTGCAGCCCCATTATGGGCTGAATTGTGTTCCTACACAAATTCATACGCTGAAGCCCTAACCACCAGGAATCCAGAATGTGACTGCATTTGGGGACAGGGTCTTGAAAGAGGTGACTTAAGTTAACATGAGATCGCTAGGGTGGGCTCTCGTCTAATATGACTGGTGGCTTTATAAGAAGAGGAGACTGGGACAGAGACACACACAGGGAAAGCACGTGAAGACGCAGGGAGATGGCCACCTACAAGCCAAAGAGAAACCAACCCCGCTGACATCTGTATCTTGAACTTCCAGCCTCCAGGACTGTGAGAAAATGTGTGTCCCTGTTTAAGGCCCAACCTGTGACAGCAGCCCTCACAACCTAATATAGATCTCCAGTCCTCCTTTCTTCTCCAGTCTCTGTTTCTGCTTGGTCCCCCCACCCCCCACCCTTCACCCAGCTCTCTTTCACCACCTCGGAAAATCACACCTTGGTTACTCATTTTACAAATGTTGCCGGGCACAACAATGGACTAGTTCCCGGAGACAGAGACATAAAAGAATACATTTTAGCCCTGGCTGGTGTGACACAGTGGACTGAGCACCAGCCTGCAAACCAAAGGGTCACGGGTTCAATTCCCAGTCAGGGCACAGGCCTGGGCTGCAGGCCAAGTCTCCAGTTGGGGGCACATGAGAGGCAACCTACTGATGCATCTCTCACACATTGATATTCCTCTCCCTCTCCTTCTTCCTTCCTTCCCCTCTCTCTAAAAATGAATAAATGTTATTCATTCAATAAACATTCATCGTGCACCTACTAAGTACCATCTCCATTCTAGGCTTCCACTTACGGTGTTATATGACAGAAATGATCCTGCATCCATGCAAACCGTCTGGTGGGGGAGACTGAGAGGCAATTGCTTAGCACATCTAGATGCAAATTCCCTGGGCCCCTGGCTTCTCAGAGGAAGGAGTAATGTCCTCCCAAGAGAGCAGGGAGGAGAGGACCCAGGACCCCAGTAGGAAGAGTGATGCTTGTCCTAGGCTTTGAAAAATGAGTAGCAATTCTCTCTCCCTCTCATTCTCTAAAAAAGTGTCCATCGCTAAGCAGTGCTCAATAGATATTTGTTGAATGCATGGCCAAAGAAGTAAAAGGACTTAATTTACATAGACCTGTAAATTAAGGGAAGGGTGGGGGGCAGAGGCAAGGGATGGGCAGGTGGTGGCAGAAGGAAGAAAAAGGAAAGAAACTTGTCCCAGAGGTGTTAGCCCTCCCCAAGCTAACATCTGTTCTGATCTGAAAGTTAATGATGGTATTTGGATGTTTTATCTTCCATCCTGCTTCATAATTACAACAGGACCCAAAGTGTGTGATAACACTGAATTGTAAAATGAGATTTAATTATGTTCCCAATGCTCAGGAACTAACGGGCTGCACAGAAAACACAGGCTTTAACAGAGCCAGGTGGCGAAGCAGAAAGCTGGTACCTCCCTCCTCCTCCCTCCATCCCTCCAGTCCCTGCCCAGCCTGCGTCTCCCCCAGGTGCGTGAGCATGTGCTCCCGGCTGCTTCCTCCATTAAAGCCGCTGGCTCTTCCTGCAGAGTGGGGTGCTCCCAGGGGTCGGGGGTGTAGCCTTCTTCATTCAGTGTTCCTTCATTCAACAGAATTTCATGAGTGCCTATTATGTGCCAGGCATCGATCCTCCTAGGTGTTAGGGAGACAAGGTAAGCAAGGTAAGCCAGATCCTTTCTCAAACACTGATTATGTCCTAGATGGGAAACTAGACTGATAAATAATCAAAATATCAGATAGTGAGAAGTGCTGGGCACCAAATGGAAATAAGGCTTTGGGTTAACACAAATGGCTGGATGGCTATTTTATTTTATTTTATTTTTTTATTGTTGTTGTATTACATCCATCCCCTTTTTGCTCCCCTCTGTCCCACTCCCCACCCACCCATTCCCCCCAAAGTCAATCCCACCTGTTGTCCATGTCCATGGTTCCTTTATACTAGGTTCTTGTCTAAGCTGCTCCCCTTTCTTGCCTCTGCCTCCCCCCTCCCCCCAACCCTGTTCCCCCTGACCACTGAAGGCCTATTCCTTGTATTCATATACTTGGTTCTGTTTTGCTTGTTGCTAGTTTTGTTCATTATTGTCCCGTAATGGGTGACATCATATGATATTTGTCCTTCACTGACTGGCTTATTTCACTAAGCATAATATTCTCCAGTTCCACCCATGTTGTTGCAAAGGGTACAAGTTCCTTCTTTCTTTCTGCTATATAGAATTCCATTGTGTAAA
>PVIW01008595.1:0-59506 GCA_004026585.1 Noctilio leporinus
AAACTGCATTAAGATACCACCTCACACCTGTCAGAATGGCAATCATCAGCAAATCAACAAACAACAAGTGTTGGCGAGGATGTGGGGCAAAGGGAACCCTCATACACTGTTGGTGGGAATGCAGGCTGGTGCAGCCACTGTGGAAAACAGTATGGGGTTTCCTTAAAAAACTAAAAATGGAACTGCCTTTTGATCCAGCGATTCCACTACTTGGACTGTACCCAAAGAATCCTGAAACACCAATTCATAAGAACCTATGCACACCATGTTCATAGCAGCACTATTTACAATAGCCAAGTGCTGGAAACAGCCTAAGTGCCCATCAGTGGATGATTGGATCAAAAAACTTTGGTACATATACACAATGGAATTCTATAGAGCAGAAAGAAAGAAGGAACTTGTACTCTTTGCAACAACATGGATGGAACTGGAGAGTATTATGCCTAGTGAAATAAGCCAATCAGTGAAGGACAAATATCATATGATCTCACCCATTACAGGATGATAATGAGCAAAACTAACAAAAGAGAACCAACTATATGAATACAGTGAATGGGCCTTCAGTGGTCAGGGGGGAAGGAGTTGGGGGGAGGGGGGAGGCAGAGGCAAGGAAGGGGAGCAGCTTAGACAAGAACCTAGTATAAAGGAACCATGGACATGGACAACAGGTGGGATTGACTTTGAGGGGAATGGGTGGGTGGGGAGGGGGACAGAGGGGAGCAAAAAGAGGATGGATGTAATACAACAACAATAAAATTAAAACAAACAAACAAACAAACAAAAAACATCCTGGGGCCCTGGCTGGCAGCACAGTGGATAAGGTGCCGGCCTGTGAACCCAAAGGTTGCAGGTTCGATTCCCCAGCCAGGGCACATAACCAGGTTGCAAACCAGGTCTCCAGTCAGGTCTGTGGCTGGAGGCAGGTGAAACGCAACCATACATTGATGTCTCTCTCCCTCTCTGCCTGTTTCCATTCCCCTCTTTCTAAAAATAATTAAATAAAATCTTAAAAAAAAAAAAAACATCCTGGAAAAAATGGCAGATAATAGTGCCACTATTAAAAGATATCAAGGATGAAGGGATGATGGTTCCTATAAAATTCTCCATTTAATTCACCAGTCTCGTTTCTATGGAAACACAGATGGAGCCTCGAAGATGACAACAGACTTCATCAGACATAACCAAATAGTAATACCAACTGAAGCTGTAAAGCCAAATGTGCTGCCTTTGCTAGAATGATTACTATGGCCTCATGCACATGGTATATGACCACTGCATTGGAGTATGTACTCTTTTTCATCTCCATCAAGAATGAGGACCAGAAGCAAACTGAATTCTCATAAGGAGAACAATAATATTTATTTACTATCTTGTTTATTATCTTGGCTCTCTATGAAAATACAATCAGAAGGGATCCAGACCATCTACACATGCCACTTAATATCTCAGTGGACTACTATATTGATGACTTCATATTAATGGGACCAAATAAGCAAAAAGTGGTAAGTACATTGAAGGTCTCAGTAAGGATGTGCTCTCTGAAGGACTGGAGATAAATTCCACAAAGTGTCAGGGAACTGATTCACTGGTGAAATTTTTAGAGGAACAGTGTGTGCTTGGCTATCCCTTTCCAATTAAACATCCATGAGTACATCTTATACTCTTCCCACTAAGGATTAAACATGGAATCTGGTAGGCTTCTGCATATTCCACAATTATGATGATTGTTCCTGCACATTTACTCAGTGACACAGAAGGCTGCCACCTTTTGGGGAATATGCTGGGTGTAATGCAGGCTGCAATTTGAATAGCCCAGCCACCTTGAGCTATACAATCTGGCTGTTCTCCAGTATTATAGGTGTCTGTGGTGGGTAAACCTCCAAAATAGACTCACAATATAGACATGCAGTAATCTGGAGCCAGTCATGCCCTCTGCAGCACAGAGTGATACACTGTTCAAATAAATAGCTGCTTGTGTGTTCCTGAGCTCTGGTAGACATGGGAATCTGACCATGAAACATCAAATGTTCATGGGGCCAGACACCCATTGTGAACTGAGTTCTGGCAGGCCCAGAGTTATAAAGTTAGGCAGGCCCAGTTATAGGCCATTGTAAGATGGAAATGATTCATCTGGGATGGGGTGTGAGTAAAAACATGGGGTCTAGAGCTTTAAACAGGATGCCCAGAACCTCATGTCTTCTATCACAGTTGAAATGCCACCTTTTCCTGAGTTCACAGCTATGGCCACATGAGGGAGTGTCCCTTATGACCAGGTGATGGAGGAAAAAAACAACTGAAAGTATTTCACAGTTGGGCTGGCTTGAAATGTGGGTACAAGTGCACCAGAGCTCCACCCAAGGACGGTCCCAACAGAGTATGCTAAGAGGAAATTCTCCATTAAGTATAGTTTTGGTCATTGCACCTAGTTAAGCACTTTATGCAGAAGAGAAGTATTAACAGCACAGCTAAGAATTACATGGGCTTGTGGATAGTATCAAATGGCTCAGTTCCTTAGGTAAGTGGCTGGAAAAGAGAAAGAAAATAATATTCAGAATAAGGAGGTCTAGAGAAGAAGCATGTGAATAGAGTGGTGATCTTTGCATTACATACTAATTTCCACCAGAGAGCCTCCACTATGAAAAAGTCACTAAACAACCAAATAGTATTGCTCATTGCTGAGGATATTGGTACCACTTCATGGGATGTAATATTTAAGTACATGACAATTAAAGGATGCTATGTTCTTAATAGGTGGAATATATAATTTTGGGAATCAAGGGGTGGAAATATAAATGGCCTCACTTCTCATCTTTCTCAATAAACTACTTCAAAACTTCATGCTTCCCACATCTGTAACTCAAGGTTCTGTATGTCTAGAAATGCTAGTTCTTAAAGGGGAAACACATTTTCAGTTGATGTACAATATCATATTAGTTTCAGGACTATCATTCTGTGATTAAAAGTTTATATAACTTATGAATTGATCACCCCAATGAACTTAGTGTTCATCTAACACCATGTTCCTACCCAGTCACATCAGATTCTTTTTGCCAAGAGAACAGCAGGCAACGAGTGTCATAGGGACCTTTGTAGGTTGACTGATCCTTACAATCAGGAAGATGTGGGGCTGCTAGTATACAACAGGGGCAAAGAAGAAGAGGATAGAAACCCAGGTGATCCAGTGGGGCACTTTTTGTTACTCCCCTACACAACTTTATGGTAAAAGGGGAAAATGGAGCAGCTATGGTCTGGGAAATTAGGTATTACCATCAAGTTCACTCTGCATGGGAAACTGCTGTACTTAAACCCGCAATATGCTAGACTAGGAGGGCCAATGAGTATAAAACACTTTGTCCTACTTACCTTCCTCTTCTGAGTTATCCCAAGAGAAGAGACCAACCAGAATTCTGGAGCTTTTTTACAGATAGGGTGAGCCTGCTCTACAAGGCAAGTTGGTCTGCGCTGCACAAGGAGTCAGACGGTGTGGTTGTGTTGCGCTGCGCAGGTCGGCTTGGGGGGTCTGCCTGATTTTGGCTACTGCCTGTTCACAGCTAGCTATATCCCTGTCTCCTCCCACACCAGCTGAAGCTGCCTGGCCAAAGCCTAAGTCCTGTTTCCAGGGCAGAGATACTACTACATCCAGTACAGCGATACAAAGGCCTGCCTGGCTCCTCTGTCCGGCCCGGGGATACCTCTGGAAGGTCTTCCTAGCTCCTGCGTTCTCCTCATCAGCCAACCTGTGATTGTATCCAAGTACAACTTTAGCCTCTGCCCAAACAGCCCCCGTTTCCCTTACTCTCTGACAGCCTTCATTCCAGTCAGCTCTCCCCAGTTTAGCACCTGTGTGTCCATTTCAGTCTCAGTCCTTGGAACGAGTATTTCCCTTAAAATAAACAGCGTGTATAAATTCGTGCAGGCGGGAAAGTGATAGGTACAACACTTAGTAACTCACTGTTGGAGAACAACACTGGATTAGGAGCGCTGACCTCGGTGCGGTAGAAAATTCACGTATAACTTTCGACTCTTCTCAAACTTCGGAGTTCGCGGGTCCCATCCCAGGATTCAACCAGCTGTAGATTGAAAACAGTAATTTCGATTAGCAGTTGGGACTGCGCATTGCGAAAGTGCTGCTGGCAATGCGAAAATACTGTTTAGAATCTGAAGTTGGTTTAATTCTGTGGTTCCAAGTCCCGCAATACAAAGGGCTGACTATGTTTATTGAAAAAAAAACAAAAAAACAAAAAACAAACTCAAGTATGTGGGCCCCTACAGTTCAAATCTATGTTGTTTGAAGGTTATTGGGAAATATACTTGGGAAGAGAGATTGAAGCCAGATCATAAAAGTCTGAGTGCTGGGCCTATTGCCTTGAATGTGGAATTTAATTGGCAATGTGAAACATTCATAGCTTTTGGAGCAGGCAACTAAATTGATCTGAACTTTTCAGTGAGAATACTGAACGATGTATTAAGTGCATTGAGATGGGAGAGGCATTCACGTGGAAGAAATGTTGGCGGAATTACTTTCGGTTTCTTAAAGGAGAAATCCTTGCTTTTGGTAATAGTAACAATGGAAATGGGGAGGGGAGTTTGGAGGCAAGTGGGTGGAAGTAAACAGGAGTTGGTATTTGATTTGATGTGAGGACAAGTGAGAATTGGCAACATGCAATATTTCTGAAAGTTTTAGAAATATGTTTGGGGGCTCTTCCGGAACTCTTTAGAAGGGCTAGGAGGTGCCAATGACCTAAACTTCCCTGGAGATAATCTAGAAATCGCCAGAAAGCCTGGAGAAGCTTTTTGTTCAACAGTTCTCTACAATAATCCTTAGAGCTGATTACAGAAATGTTTCCTAATCTCTGCGCCCATTTTCTACCTAGGTTCAGCTCGCTCCGTTCATTTCGTTGGTTTGTTCTTTTGAGGATTAGCTGTGACAAACTCTAGGCCAAATAACTGTTTCTTTGCACCACGAACTAGGGCACTATTCTATAGGCCCAGTTTAAGAGCAGTATTTCTTAATGACCCTAAGCTTTAAGTTAATTATTCTTATTGTAGTATTACTCAAACTCATTTAAACATAAAAATAGGTATAAACTGTACTTATCAGCTTTACGTAACTGTATAAGAAAACATATTTTACCAGTTAAGTCAATAAACACTATAAAACTAATAAAATTTAAATGAAGATTATTAATTTAATGGACAGATGAAGTTGTTTTTGTGGAAATTAAATTGCTGCTCTCAACCTAAATGACAATCAGGCTCTCCTGACTTGGGAAGGCCAGTGTTCTCTTGTCAATTGTTATGACTTAACTCTCTCAACATTTTCTACATTCAAATAATAGAAAAATCTTTCTCAAGGATTTCAAATCCCGCTGGGTAGCTTCTACCGAGCAAGCACCCTCTCATGTATCTATGACATACATTTCTCACTAGCTTTGGACAATCAAATAGGGTGTAGCTTGATCCAGTGACATCCTGAACACAGGGGTGTATTTAGGAGCTAAAAGCAAGTTAGTTATGGTATTTAGTTATAGAATTGGCACCCAAATAATTCACAATATGGTTATTGACAATTTTTTATGTTACCATATCAAACGTGCATCTATGTTTTCTAACAAGTTTGGGACTCATGCAGATTAAAAAAAAAAAAGATTAGGTTCCTTGGTCCACTGAGGGATATGAACTGCAATGATGTTCACTTTCTTTTGTTCTTTTGCATCAATGATAAGCAATTCCACAGCATTTCATCTTTATTTGTAATTAAAGTCTATTTAACACTGAAAGACTATGCTGTTTATTCAGGGTTACCACGGTTTAATGTTTATAGGTCAAAATTTGTGTAATTGTAAAGTTGCTGGATTTTCTTCTTTCTCTACTAAGCAGCGTGGCTGCCACACAGGGCTTTGAGAAGCTTCTCCAGATGACAGACACTGCCACCATGCTCCGGAACAACGTGTCAGACACCTGGCATGGATGTTGTGAATGAAGTTTGTCTTGTGCGGGTGATGATTTTTCATATTTTGCTTGGTTTTCACTTATAAGTTCCTTCTAGCTTGGCCTCATCATAATCCACTTTGTTGTAAATTGCTTACTTAACTCTATAGTGGGTAGGAAAGCACCATTTTACCACTAATTTTATGTTCTTTAATCTTCTAATAACTTGACTCTAAGTTAGATATTGTGAATCATGCATGTTACTTAACCCTAACCTCCTCTCCAAGATTTATTGTATGTACCGTGAGTGACATTTCATTGCTATCAGGCGGTAGTATTCCTAATGAAAATTAAGAACAGGCAAGGTGAGTGAACTTCAGGGACATGTAGCATGTTGAAATGGGTATAAGTTAAAATAGTTTGAGAGCTACTATTCTAATTAGCAGGAACCCCAAACCAAGTTATTTGTCTAAGTCCAAGGCTTTCCTCTGGGAAAGTCACACCTAATAATGTGTTCTTTAACTAAATTATTTTATGTAAGATTAGTTTTCATAGTTTGTGGCTTAAAATCCTTGGATGACTGCTCCCAATTTAAGTAAGAAAGAACATGGAATAGTCAGTGTAATTCTAGCCATAAATAGGTCAGATTTGGTATAAAACTAGTACATTTTGGATCAAATCCAGATGGGTTTATTACCAAATGAACCAGAAGGATCTAATTATAATACTTTCACATGGAACATGGTTTTATAGAATAGATTTCAAGAATAGCATAGTGAGAATGTAGTGTAAATAAAAATGAGATGGATAGTTCTATTGATGGATGAGGGATGTAGGTAGAATAAGGCAAAGAAGAAATGTCTTGGGGAACACAAATGAGGATGATATAGGGAACCTGAGTCGAGTTATTTTAAGCATTGGCCTTGGGGTATGAAAGGCAAATGAAACAGAAAGCAAAGTCTATGAAATTTAGTTGAATGTTATAGAAGTCCCTGGCTGAAAACATTTGAAACCGTTGTACTGAAATCAGTTCAATATGTTCAGTATTATTATTATTTTTATAACTAATTCATTTATTTTAATACTGTTGAGCACTGTAATAAACCACACTTCTCAAACATTTTTTCTGGCACCTTTCTGGAATAGGGTTCCACATATTTTCTGTTTCCTAGGTTATTTAAGGCATTCAGTTGTCTACAAATTTGCTTTGGTATTTTAAGTACAAAAATATGAACTTAAGACAATAAGGGAAAGGCTTAATTTATTTTAAAGAAAGTTGCTGAGGGTTATGGGTAACCTAGTAGAACTTTATTATATTTCATTTCATTGTTTCTTTTTATTTCCATATAATAAAGGTCTTGCCCATGAGATAAATAATAGGCTTTGGTAACTACAAATAAATGACAGTACTTTGGAAAGAAAGCTTGGTGGTTAGCTGGTGGTGAAAACATTGGCAGAGATTCTGATTTTTTAAAAAAATTTTTAAGACCCCTATTTATTCAATATTCAGAGAGAAATGAAGGGAGGGAGAATGAGAGGGTGAGAAACATCAATGTGTGGTTGCCTCTGGCCTGCAACCCAGGCATGTGCCCTGACCGGGAATCAAACCTTGACCCCTTGGTTCACAGGCCATATCTCAATCCCCTGAGCTACACCAGCCAGGGCTAATTTTTAAAAGAGGGTGTATACCGCTCAGCTACTTCTACAGAATGAAACAGATGACATGAATAGTGACACATGCAATCCAAAAACTCTTCCATGGGAAAACAGGAATTACTAAGAGCATCTGTATATACAAATCTATTTCTGAGTCTAATTTCACAAATCCTCCTGAAGGCACAACTGATGAGTTTCTCTTTCTCTAGTTACATAATTTTCTGTTTAAATATACATGTGCAAAAAAAAATTACAAAATGAATAGGTAGAGTTACATTAAGATAGTTTTTAATTCTGTGGAATCTTAACCAAATCTTTATTTCTTTATTTTCCCCCTAAGAATATGCATCTGAAATGATGTTTTCTTAAACTCATAATGGTAGTTATTTAGGCAAAAGCTTTCTTTGAATTCGGTGAATAAAACTCATACTCTGTACTTTTTGAAAGCAGCATGGCAAAAGCTATGTCTAGAATATTGAAATTTCAGGATACCAGGATAAGTGACTATGTGGACTTTAGATATGGTAACTACATACAGACTGGTTTCAATACAGTTCTGTCTTCTCCAACTTTGCATAATCCCCACACATTCCTTCATCCATAGCTAGATGCTCTCTCACACTTTTTGCCTCTGGGGTCTTTTCTGTTTATGCCCTGTAAAATTTCTCTTCTATTGCTTGCCAACTATGTCCTGCCATTGGTCTATTTTTCCATTAGGAGACATTTTTCTGGTCTCTTTCAGTAGCTACATACATTGAAGGAAAGAAGGCAATTTTGACAAGAGTGTATTTGTATTTATATTTTTCCTTCTGAAATGAGAAAAAATTTAATCTCCCCCACATGAAAGTTCTTAAAGTCACATGTAGTAACAAAGTAATATACAACCTCATTATGTTTATGCATGTAAATAACTTCCTGGCACTTATTCAAGTCTTTTTTAAAATTTATTTTTTAAACTACTTTTATTTTACCTTTTATATATTATCAAGCACTATAGAAATAAATACATAATGTAGACATGGAACGTGCTCCAAAATGCCAACACCAGGAATAAGCAATATTTATATTTTAGTTTATATGCCATTAGATTTTTTTTCTTTGCATATAATAAAATGAAACCATATCATTTTTATAACTTCCTCTTTTTACTTGTTGCCAGATCTTGGAATAGTACTGTGTGGGTATATATAGATCTACCTCAAGTTTTTAAAAAGTATAGTAATCCATTGATTTTATCTACATAATGGCCAAACATTCTGCTGGAAAAGTCAGTCAAGTCTTTCGGCTGTTTGATTAACAAGACACCAAATATTTGAATATTTATTTAATAGAAAGATATCAACCTATTTTAATATCTGGATAAATGACTATCAATTATCATTTAGGTAATAATAATATTTTTTATTTAGTTATTTTGGTTTGAGTAGACAAAGGTTTATGGGTGCTGCTAAAACCTAGAGAGTAATTTATGCACTGTTTATTACTGATATTTTCTATAAAAAGACTGATTAAAAAAATAAAAAGTAAAAGTAAAAAATTAGAATATTTTAATGCATCATACAGGTTCATTTTTATTCTATATTTTACATCATTAACAGATACATAAATGATATGTAATGTAATAATACAAATAAATCTTAGAATTCTGTTTAAACAAAAATTATATTTTATTGTTTAGGAATATGTCAAAATAGTAACTGAAAATTTTATTATTTATTTCTTTTATAAAATGTGCAAAATAAGAGATTTAGACATAAGGGGGATGGATGAAATTTCTTTAATAAAAAAAGTTACTATTTATTACATCAACACATATTTTCGACAAATGAATATTTATATACTTAATCAGTTTTTAAATTTTCCTTTTTGTCTTTCTAATTTCCTAAGTATTTTTGCAGTTCTTAACTTGAGCAGGCTTTTTTACGCTAAATTTACCTGGGAACTTTCCTGTTGCATTGCATATTTTTTACATGATTTTTTATTATATATTTTCTATTACCATTTATCCTCCCTAAACCCACTTCCACTGCCATCAACTATCCTAGGCCCCACAATCACCACACTGTTGTTGGTGTCCATGAGTTCTCTCTCTCTCTCTCTCTCTCTTTTTTTAAATTGGATTTAAAAGAAGATTTTGTTCGCTATTTTTAGAGAAGGGTGGGGAGGGAGGAGAAAAGGGAGAGAAACATCAATGTATGGTTGTCTTTCACCTGCCTACATCTACGGACCTGGCTGGAGACCTGGCTTGCAACCTGGTTATGGTGCCCTAACTGGGAATCGAATCCATGACCTTTGGGTTTGCAGGCCAGCACCTATCCACTGAGCCACCAGTCAAGGCCAACATTTCTTTATTATACTGTTTCTATAGTATTCTAATTGTGTCAACACACACACACACACACGCACACACATGTACACTAGTATACTGAATAAAAATGATAGTCAAATCTAACAATTCTTTGGATTAATTTAACTAGATTATCCTGTTATAATGATAAAATTTCTTGGTCATAAAATTAAAGAATTTATTGACTTTTCTCCCCTTTAATTTTTAAAAATGATACGCTTTTTATTTTAAAAAATTGTATTGGTTTAAAAATTATTTTTAGAGAGAGGGGAAGGGATGGAGAAAGAAAGGGTGAGAAACATCCATCTTACCTCTTGCATGTACCCTAACCAGAGACTGTACCCACAACCTAAGCATGTGCCCTTATCAAAAATTGAACCAATGAACTTTTGCTTTGTGGGACAATGCCCAACAAACTGAGCCACATTGGTCAGGGCAAAATCTAATTTAACAAGTGTTTTTATCCTTGAAACAACATGTGAACATAATAGCTGGGTTGACTGGATGGTCTATGCAGTCACAGCAGGTATGTGGATTTAAAAATACAGAAATGACATTATACTTTTTGTGAGCTGGTTGTACTTATTAACTCAACCTTACTTTCATACTTTTTTTTAAAAATTTTTTTTAAAGATTTTATTTCATTATTTTTAGAAAGAGGGGAAGGGAGAGAGGCAGAGAGGGAGAGAGACATCAATGTATGGTTGCGTTTCACTTGCCTCCAGCCACAGACCTGACTGGAGACCTGGTTTGCAACCTGGTTATGTGCCTGGCTAGGGAATCGAACCTGCGACCTTTGGGTTTGCAGGCCGGTGCCTTAACCACTGTGCTACCAGCCAGGGCCTTACTTTTATACTTTTTAAGATAAAAATTGAATGCAAATATTTGTTCAAATTTTAATATTTAAAATAATAAACATTTAAATTTGTGATTTAAATAAAATAATTTAAAATAATTTGATAAACTAAAAATTAGAACATTTTATACATTAAAATCTCTACTCCACAATATTTTATTTTGCTTACTTATAATGTAAACCATTTGAAAGTATATATTACTTCCTTTAAAACATTTCTTTAGTTTCTATTTCTTGGCCACATTAGGTACACCTCATTTTTTTTTTTTTTTTAAGATTTTATTATTTTTCAGAGGGAGGGGAAGGGAGAGAGGCAGAGAGGGAGAGAAACATAAATGTGTGGTTGCCTTTCACCTGCCTCCAGCTAAGGACCTGGCTAGAGACCTGGCTTGTAACTTGGTTATGTGCCCTGGCTGGAAATTGAACCCATGACCTTTGGGTTTACAGACCGGCACCTTATCCACTGTGCTACCAGCCAAGGCCACCCCACAATATTTTATAGGCACTTTATTAATCAATAGTAAATTGTTATAATAACTTCATTGTAAGTTTATGTTTATTTCTATACATAATCAGCAAAATTTATTAATTATCAGCAATATAATTTTTGTAACTGTGTATAGTTTCTGCAATATAATGTGTTACAACTCTGGCAAGTCATTGAAAGTAGCAAAAAGCCTGTATTGGATAAAATTGTCTGTAACTGTGACAAATGTTTGAGAGTACAATAAATATCATAGAGAATATAGAACAAAAAATATATAGCAATGATTAATTAACAGAGCGTTTATTTAAGAGCTACTTTTATCTTTATCCATGGTACTACATGTCGAAAGATTTATATATGTCATTCATACACACACATGCATTGACACATTTACTTGTATACGAGTACTTGAATTTTTAAAAATTTCAAACGTTTAAGCAATAACAAGAAAAATTAGAAGAATATCTTCCCAAAATTCTGTGGAAGTAATTTCTTCAAGAAACATTTCTACAAGAATGAAGTAACAACAAGATTATTGCCATGGTCAATACCACTGGAAAATATCCTTTCTGCAGCAAAAATAAAGATTTTTTAATGCTAGGAGGAGACACTCAATCTCTGCTAAGAGTGGTCCTACTCCCATGTTCTGTGGATCATACTATCACTTAATAAATCTGATCTCTCTCTTCCTGCTATTAATAAAAATGAAATAAAGAATTTACCCCTTACAAAATCTGGACAGGAGGAATATTGGATTTGATTGACTGTCCATCTTTAGGCTTTAGTCAGAATGAACTTGAGCTTGGCTTCCCACCGTCAGTGTTAAAGAGATTAATGATGTAATTGTCATTGAATGTGATGTCCTTCTAAAAAAAGAGCTGATTTGAAATGCAAATCAGAATTTACTGAATCTTTTATCACACAGAGAAAGAATAAAAGAAATCTGGTTTATGATGAGAAGGAATGATAACTACGTAAGAACTATGTTTTCGCAAAGTAACACAACAAAATAAGCAATAAAATAAATTTGGGGTGATTTCATTTAAATGTATAAGCAGATTTTTACTAAGAGGAGGCAAATAAAATTAAAAAAAAAAAATCACCTTGTGGGCATCTAATCACTTAATTACCTCTTGTTCATCTAAGCCACTAACTTAATGGGATCAAGTGAAATTCACATACAGGTATATAAATCTTAAATACTTGAAATTCCCATTGTTGACAAATAGAATTACATGTATATAAACATGATGACATGTAGTTGTAACCCTTATCTGTGTCAGTCATAGTGGACATATTTCTTTTGTCTTCAGAGGATTGAAGAGGCCTGACAGACATATCCAAGAATCTATATTTATATTCCCTAATGCAACATGAAGATGTTTACCCTGCTTTGGAAACTGTTATCAAGACATATAACCTGTTTTGGTAACAGTACAATCCTTGACTTTGTTGGACTCAATCCAAAGCATTTTCGTGTATAAAAAATGTGTTTTATAATTTAAAGGCAGAAAGAGAGTCACCAATAAAGGGGCATGAGTCATTTTTTAAGCAAAAACAAAACAAAAATAAGCTAGACCTCTGTTGAAACAATATGGTTGTCTAACTTGAGAAAAATAAAGACATCATAAACAAAGACTAGTTAATTCTTTGGATTCTGTGTAGCATTAATTGTGATATGTTTGTAAGGCATGTATTACTTGTCAAATCTAGGCATAAGAAATGTAGAAAATGTTCCCTTTTTCCTTCTTCAAACAATTTGTACTTTATTCTTCTTGTGGATATAAGAAATGTTTAGATAATGACACATCTTTCACATGATTGAAGATAGTCAAAATGAGCCTTGACTGGTGTGGCCCAGTTAGTTGGGTCACCTGTTCTATTCCTAGTCAGGGCACATGCCTGAGTTGTGGGTTTGGTCCCCAGTTGGGGAGCATGTAAGAGGCAACCATGATGTTTCTCTCTCATATTGATGTTTTTCTTCCTTTCTTTCTCCCTCCCTTCTCCTCTTTCTAAAATAAAATAAAATAAAGAGTCAACATGTATTCCAAGGAGAAAGAGCTCAGTTTGGACTGGTGTTCAGCTTAGCCATGAAGAAAATACTCAATTTACAAAGATAAGACAGAAAGAGGAGGCATTTCAGCAAAGGCATGCAATTTGTTAAAAGTGAACAGCTTGAATAACTATGGGGTTGGCCAAAAAAATAATTTAGTTTTTTCCATAAGGTGGCTCCAGTAGTGCTTTGTTGCTTTGTTGTCTTTAACTTCATATGAAACAATTTTGTTAGATTGTATTGTGACAGCTGTCATTAAACATGAATTAAAAAATCTTATCAAAATAGGTGAATTTTTGTGCAGTCATTTTAATAGTGAAGATGGAAAAAGATGCACAACGCTTTATTTTTTCAAGAAAGTTAAAAACACAACCGAAACACAAAAACAGATTTGTGCAAAGCATAAGTATAGAGATGGTACTGTGATTAATCAAATATTTCAAAAGTGGTTTGCAAAGTTTCTTTGTACTATTGACATTTTGACCAAATCATTCTTTGCTGTGGGGCTGTCTTATGCATTAGAATATGTTTATCAGTATCCCTGGCCTCTACCCACTAGAAGCCAATAATGGGAGATTGCTGACATGTGAAAAATATCCAAATCAATAAACTTATTGGTGAAAACAAAAAGTGTGTCTTCTATTTTACAGAAAAAATCAAATGGACTTTTTGGCCAATCTAATGCATTAGGTTGAATAATAATAATTAGAATTATAGCAAATATTTATAAATTACTTGTGTGGGACTTCTGTTCTAAACACTTATATCTATTACCTTGGTTCATCATCAATCTTGGTCTTATAAATGAAGAAATGGGAATCACCGAGAGGTACATGATTCCTAGAGAGTAGCGGAGTTTCAGACCCAGGTAATCTTGGATCCATTTTACTTTCTTGGTTGAAACGATCAGATGTAAATGTGAAGGAATCAATTTAACGCTGACTCCATAAAACATCGTTGTTGGTTTTGTCAACTAATGCCAGGTAAAGCATAGTCTATTTTATTTATTTATTTTTTAAGTAATCATTATTATTATTTTTTTTAGATTGTATTTATTATTTTTAGAGAGAGGGCAAGAGAGAGAGGCAGAGAAGGAGATATAGTCTATTTTAAAATCAGATTATTGGATTTCTCTATCTTCAGCAATAGGAAACTTCAATTCCCATATTTGTGAAAATAATTTACTGGTCATATGGCCAAAGGTGAACAGTACAAAGACAAAAATGAAACATTATTTTGTATTAACTTTTAGTTTGTCTATTTTACTGAGTTTTTTTTTTTTTTTTAATTCTACAAAACCAATTAATTTGGTCCAATCAGAAAATAATCATATAAGATAAGGTTAGACATGACCAATGCTTTAACTAAAAAAAGTGAAAAAATCTCAATGTGTGGACATGGCCTAAATGTGGAAAAACCATTAAATACTAAAACTTGAGGCAGACTTACAAATTATCTTTTAAATTAAAATCCAAATTAATATTACAAAGTCATTACACTATAGAGCTGGATATAAATGTAATTAATTGATGTTAGAAATATCATACAATTTAATAGAATTATTTTGCTAATAGATTTTCAATTGAGATTTCTGACTATAAAATAAATCATTTTGATGGACTTTTTTTTAGTTTTTGAGAATCCTAATAGACACAGTTAATACACATTATTTATGTTCAGCAATATTTTTTTAAAATTATGCACATATGCCCAAAGGCTTAGGCAATGGTTGAGGAGTTTTTAAAAAATTAATTAAAAGAATAAATACGTTAAATAAAATTAAAGCCACATGATCTTTTTTTTTAAGGAGGGCTAAAGCATATTTTTGTGAATGTTGGATACTTTATAGGTTAAGTTTGCATCTGGTTTCAGGTGATCTTATGAGTAAAGGTCTATCCCTTAAATAGTCTAGGGCAGGTGGTAGTGACAGGCCGAGAAAGCAATGGATGAAGACTTATGTCTAGTAGATGTTCAAGAACCTTCAAGACCCTAACAATTTTAAGGAACACATTCTTCTGAACAGATAAATTTGGAGAAGTGTTTGGTATAATATTAGATACTTTAGGTCCCATAAAGGATGATTTGAGGCACTTCACAATCCAAAACCTGAAAAAAAAAAAAAAATAATGGATCAACCAGGATTCTCATCTTTTCCAAGAGATTTCCTGCAAAAGAGATCAGGAGAAACAATGTACTTTACTATCTAGCTTTCTCTTGATCACTTAATCTAAGGGAAGAAGGTGTCAAAAAACATGTCTGGAATGCAATGTGAAGTTTATTTTTTTTTTAAATCTGCTATTATAGATTTACTTCCAATCATTCCTTGACTATATGATTGTGTATTATGACAATGTCATAATACCAATTTTTTTGATGGAATGTCAGAAACATTTTACAAGTCTGTGGTTCCATGAAAAGTGAAGTGCTTTTATAACTCCATAAAGTTACTATAATAGGCTTTATTCTTTCTTTTTAAGTGACTGTCAGAGGGACCTACCATTATCCTGACACTTAGATGTGAGAAACTTTTGCTTGAGCTTTTATACACCTTCATGGCAACACTCTCTGTCTAGGCTCTTTTGTGGCTTCCTCTTTCTGCTTCTCATTATTTCGAACTGGTGACTGTTTTGTCTGTTTTGATCACCAAGGTGAGAAGTGAGCTGAATGCTGAACATTTTTTACACTGTTTTTCAGTTCTGCTTAAGAAATACTTACTGAAGCTTTGGACCTATAAATATGAAGTAGATTTTATTGATGTAATGAAAGAGGAAGCATTGCCCATTGTTACTATATCCAAAACATTGTGAGAAGTACAGAAAGAAATATGACTTTATCATTGGAATTTAATGTGCAATCATGTTCTTTTGTCATACAGAAAATTTTTCATAGATTTTATCTGTAAAAACAGTATGTCGATGTTGCCACATAATACATCTGTGAAGGGTAGAGATGTTTTAACCCTCATCTGTGAACAGAATTATAATACTAAGTAACCCACTGAAACACCAAGAGCAGATTATTAAGAATGTAAAAGTTTTCTGCAGGCAATAATGCAAAACAGCATAGTAATCCCCTCATTGTAACACAGTGGGGTCATTTTGAACAATGTCCTTGAAACAATACATTTATTATATAAGTAAAAAATACATGATTACAAAGTCCATCAATCTCATGTCCTTGTAATGGGCTTGTGTTTTTCAAGTTCAGAGATTATACTGTTGTATTGGTAAAACTTTCACAAAGGCCTATGAACACATAACAAACACATTACTTTAATGACTTCCTTTTTGAAACGTGTAGTGTTACCAACTCTGCATAATGAACAGCAAATTCTCAGAAAATGGTTTTTACTTCAATTGATTTCAATTTCCAAAATTTATACAATACTCTGTTTTTAAATTCTGCTAATTAGGAAAACAAATGCAAAAGTATATATTTGTAGATGGATGAACTTGGAGAATTAAAGTTTCTGACATTCACTTTTGAAAATTATAATATCTCTTGTTTTCTTTCTATTTATATTTTTTGGTATGGTTTTTCTGGACAGAATTTACTTCCTCCTTTAATCATGCATTATATTTTTACCTTAAGAGGTGCATTTCATGATACAACATCTTTTATCAGGGAGCTCATCAATTGTTTAGCAGCTACAGAACATAGTACATTTAAATTACAGAATTGAGGTACGAGAAAACTACAATGAAGAACTGGCTAGAAAAATGAAATGCATTTTTACATTCTCTTTTTCATTGGAGATATATATATATATATATATATATATATGAAACTAATACAAGCTTTACTTAGAAAACTCTAAGTAAAACTTTGTTTTTTCCCTTTAGTACAGCTTAGACAGTGGAATTGTCCAAACAAATGATTGCCTTTCCTAAGTCTCATGCTGGCTTCTGGTCATTTTATTCTGAAGTGAGGAATGTATTTTGAATACAAGATGATTTAATATAGTTAGTGTAATCCACAGTTTCAACCTTTGCCTTAAAAAAAAAAAAACAAGTTTCATAAAAGCATCTGCAGAAGCCTTGTTTTGATTACCCTTTATCCTTCAGCCTTAGATCAATATCAGTTTTTTCCCCTTTGCTCATAATCCATTATAGAAAATACTGTAGATTACTATAGCATGACCCAAACTCCACATGATGTTTGCAATTTTACATAAGATTTGTATAGTATAAAGTAAAGATGTTTGCTTTAAGAGACATCTGCTATAAATAAAATGACAGTAAAATTTTAAGAGAGCTGCAATTGCTGGAAAGGCTAAAATCATGAGCCTTCTGGAGCTGGCTCCAGTACTTAGTGATTTTCCAACAGGTCAACATTGTCCACCTCCATGTACTTGAACCCCCACTAAAACTCCCATTCTCCCAGCCTCCCTCCTAGCCTCCAAAATTGCAGTACAATTAGTCTGTAATGCATTTAACGTCCTCGTAGATCAGCTTTCCTTCTCAGGGAAACATGTGAATGGCATTAAAACACGCTTCTAACTCTCACAAAATATTTCCTCAAAATACTTTCGAAACTCAAACCAGTTACTTCATATTCTGATAATATCTTTATTGAATAGCAACAGCCAGCTTGAAAGGGCCAGCCATTCTGGCCAGTGACACGTAGTGTTTAAGACATTTCCAGAATTCCTCATTGAAGCTTTGCCTCAGGAGAAATTTGATAGGGAAAGCAGAGACAAGACTGGAATTTCTTCTTCCAGAATTTCCCAGTAGTGTTCTTTAAAAACGAGTAACAGAGTTCTCATAATGTGCTTCTATTGAATGACAACACCTTTTATGCTTCCTGAAGGGAAGATGACCATAATGGTTGTGGTCAGAAACTGAGTTGGGAAATCCAATGAGGAGGAAGGAGCCAAAGGTTCAATGAAGTTCAGACCAAGGCAGAGCCACTTTATTAAAGACAGTCATTGAAAAATATTTTAAAGCCCTGGCTGGTGGCACAATGGATAAGGCACCAGCCTGCAAACCCAAAGGTCACTGGTTCGATTCCCAGCCCGGGCACATAACCAGGTTGCAAGCCAGGTCTGTAGCCAGGTCCCTAGCTGGAGGCAGGTGAAGGGCAACCTTACACTGATGTTTCTCTCCCTCTCTGCCTCTCTCCCTACCCATCTCTCTAAAAATAATAAAGTACATAAAATCTTTAAAAAAAAAGAAAAATATTTTAAAAACTCTTCATTGATGGTAATCTGTATATTTTAATATGGAAAGTGAAATCAGAGCCACTAATAGTATTTCTATTCAGAACATAAAATTCTGTAGACTAGCAAATATATTACATTCAAACTTTGACCTTGGTAGGGGCTTCAGAGGTTGATGGAAAACATGTAAATTAAGGCTAATTATTTTTCAGGTAACAAGTAAAGAAGTACCAACTCTTATGAATATTTCTTCATTTATTTACTGCATAAATAGCATGAAAGTACTTTTGGTGTTTATTAGGAATATATTTTAAATTGTTTTTCCATTATAATATCCCAATGGCAAAATTATTTTATTAGAAATTATTTGCTATCAAATAAAATAAAGCATTTAGAAGACCTCAACTATTCAAATGACAAAAATTTAACTCACAAACATGACTGGATGTGGTGTTATAATAGCATTGTAAACTTCTCATATTTATTGTTCTCAAAAATGACTTTTGTAGCAATTGGGGAAATGTTAGACTGACACTTTTATAGACAGCAAGTTCCTAACACATAAATTGTTATGACTATCAAACCCAATTGCCAATTTCTTTTTTTACAAAATACTTCCCCCTCTTATAAATGGTTTAATTTTCCCTTATCTCTTTGAGTCCTTTATCTTCTCCAGTGTCCTACCCTGAAATATGTGTGAAATTTTATCAAAAGCTTTCTGATATTACCATAAATTACTGTGTAAGCATAGCTATTGCTTATCTGTCAAGGGGGCTTTTTTCCCCTTTCTTTAGCAATTTTTTCCATTTCTATAAGTGTGGAAAGTTTTACCTCCTATTTCTTACCAAGGACTGTACTTAAAGGCATTGACTTTTCTTTAGTAAGGGGATATGGTAAGTAGTAACCTATTCATAGAACAACCTTGTGACACCACAAATGGGCAAGAAAATCAGTTAATTTTATCTGTTATTTCTTGAATAAGTATTTGGCAAAAATACTGTCTATATAGAGAAATGTATTCCTATGTTAACTACAGAACAATGTATATATTTATTTATTGTGTTTAATGTATTTTATAACCATTTTGGTTCATTTGATTGTATATTTTGCATGCAATGACTATTTACTATTTTTCTGCTCATTTTTATATATCTTACAATATGTTTCATTGGTGTAGAATGGTAAATGTTAATCTTTTGATGGAAATTATTTTACAGGGTTCCCTAGTGCACTGCTGGCACTAGGCTGCAGATTGATGCAGCCACTATGGAAGACAGTGTGGAATTTCCTCAAAAAACTAAAAATAGAACTGCCTTATGACCCAGTGATTCCACTGCTAAGTTATACCTGAAGAATCCTGAAACACCAATTCAGAAAACCTATGCACCCTTATGCTCATAGCAGCACTATTTATAACAGCCAAGAGCTGGAAACAACCTAAGTGCCCTGCAGTGGATGAATGGATCAAAAAAACTGTGGTACATTTACACAATGGAGTTCTATGCAGCAGAAAGAAAGAGAAAACTCCTACCATTTGTGATAGCATGGATGGAACTGGAGAGTATTATGCTTAGTGAGATAAGCCAGGCAGCAAAAGTTAAATATCGTATGTTCTCTTTTAATATAGGACACTAATGAACAAACAAATAAGCAAAACAGAACCAGAGACATGAATACAAGGAACACTCTTTCAGTGTGCAGGGTGGGGCAGCGGGGAGTAGGAGGCAAAGAAGGGGAGCAGTTTAGACAAGGAACTAGCAGTCATGACCCATGAACATGGACAACATGTGGGATTGACTGTGGGGAAGGTATAGGGAGGGTGAGGAAGGGGAGAGCAGAGGAGGAAAAATGAGGCGAATACAACAATAAAATGAAAAAAAAAATTATCTTACAGGGTTCCATTGTACCTGATGAGTCATACATTTTGACAACCATGTAATTATCTTTTCTATTGTGAGTTTTCTTAAAACATATTCAAGGCTAATTGGATAGATATTATACTTTGAAAAAGTTATGATATCCTATTATGGACTGTATAATCTGAAAAGAGGATGAATATTAAAGTTGTTTTATTATTGCTAAAGGCAGAAATGGAGTTAAATTTTTATTTTAGGCAGTGTAGGGAAAGGTCATTTTGAAGATCCAGGCTTGGAGAAGGACTGTCATTATAAGAGAATATCTACAAACCACTTAATTAAAAAGGAAAACCATAAAGTTCTTGCCTGGGGGCTCATCAGATGGCTAGAATTTGCTATTTCATACTCAATGACTTGTCCTGCCATATCTCTAGTGTTATGTCAATGCCACCTCAGGTTTAAAATCCTTTACAAAAATTAGACAACCCGTCTTTCCCTGTATAGCACACACACAGTAGCCTCACAAATGGATTAAAAAGTGAAATAGAAAGTGATGTGTCTTTGGGTCTAACTATATTGAGATCCATGCAGTAAGGTACAACAGATTCATCTTTATCACCAAAAGACTCTGTGTATGTCAGCAGTGATTAAATTGTTTTCAAAGGCAACGGCAAAGATAATAAAGAACGACAACAAATAAAACCTTCAAACTAGTTCTTCTCAGCCCAACTACAACAGATAGATGCCTTCACTCTATCACCACGAGGCAAGGGCCAGCTCTGCGTACGTGATAAGAAATATGCTTAGGCCTGTGTGTATTTCCTTTGTATATTAAATGCCTTTGTTGAGTGTAAAATGGAGACTGCTGCTTCTGGGGATGGTCCATTCTTGGTTTCATCCCTGTAGCTCCCAGGAACTAGCTGCATGAGCTTGGACAGAAGTTGCCTATCTTACGCGCATCAGTTTCCTCATGTTAAAAATGATGCTAAGAACAGAAGCTACATCAAAATGATTCTGAGATGATTAGAATCATCTCAAAGTAATGATTAATTACTTTTGAATTTTACTAATATATTACCAAATTAGTACAGAGTGCCCATGTATTTCTCCCCTCCAGTGTCCCTTATTGTTATATTTGTTATCATTTTGTAGAATTATTATTAACTAAAGCCCATGGCTTGCATGAGGATTTACTTTTTGTGTTATACAGTTCTATGAATTTTGACAAATACATAATGCCATCTATTCACCAGTACAGTGTCATACAGAATAGTTTCACTATTCCTTAAATTTCCACTGCTCCGACTATTCACCCCACCCTGCGTAGCCCACAGCCACTGATCTTTTATTGTGTCCATAATTTTACCTTTTCCAGAATGTCAAATAGTTGGAATTATATAGTATGCAGCCTTTTCAGACTGGTTTCTTTCACTAGCAACATATATTTAAGGTTGCTCCGTGACTTTTTGTGATTTGAAAACTCATTTCTTTTTATCATGGAATAATATCTTTTTGCACAGATGCTCTATAGTTGGTTTATTCATTCATCTATTAAAGGGCAGCTTGGCTACTCCTGGTTTCCAGGGATCACAGTTTGAGCTGCTATAAACATTCAGGTGCAGGCTTTGTGTGGACATGTTTTCAACTCATTGGGTAAGCGTACAATTGGTGGGTCATGTAAGATTATGTTTAGCTTTGTAAAAAAGTGGTAAACTGTCTTCCAAAGTGAATGTACCATTTGCATTCTCACAAACAATAAATGACAATTCTTGCTGCTTCACATCTTTGTCAGCATTTTGTGTTTTCATGCCAGTGTTTTGGATTGGATCCATTATAATAGATAGACAAGGGTATCTCATCATTATTTAATGTATTTATTTTTAAAACCAACATCTGTTGGCTTTTATGTACTACAGTCTATTCTAAGGACTAGGAATGCAGGTGTAAATAAAACAGACCAAAAAAAAAAAAAAAAAAAAAAAAAAAAAAAAAAAAAAAAAAAAAAAAAAAAAAAAAAAAAAAAAAAGAAAAGAAAAGAAAAAAAAAGCAAAGGCCTCTCCAATGGAGCTTACATTCTATTATAGAGGATAGAGGCTGAAAATTAGTGGGTAAATGTGTATAAAGTACAAGTTGGTGATGAGTGCTATTACGGAAGAAACCTGAGAAAAGAAGAATGTTGGGTTGAGGACTATAATTTTAAATTGTGTGCTTAGAAAAAGTGTCACTGAGATGACATCTGAGCAAAGACCTGAAGAAGGAACAGTAAGGAGCGAAGCAAAAACCTGGGAAGAGTTCCAGGCAGAGGGAATATTCAGTGACAAGGCCCAGGGGAAGGAGCCCATCTGAATGGCTTCAGGAGCAGAAAGGAAGCCAATGCATGCAGTGGGGAGATGGTTTCCGTGAAGTCCTGGGACCTGTGGACATGGTAAAGGCTTTGTGTGTTACTTTGAGAAAGGTCGAAAGCCATCAAAGAATTTTGAACAGAAAAATGATATGGCATGACTTATTCTATTTTTTTTAAAGATTTTATTTATTATTTTTAGAGAGTTGGGAAGGGAGAGAGGCAGAGAGGGAGAGAGACATCAATGTATGGTTGCCTTTCACCTGCCTCCAGCTATGGACCAGGCTAGAGACCTTGCTTGCAACCTGGTTATGTGCCCTGGCTGGGAATCGAACCAGCGACCTTTGGGTTTGCAGGCCGGCGCCTAGCCACTGAGCCACCAGCCATGGTCGAATGACTTATTCTTTAAAGCATCTTTGGGCAGTTCTACTGAAAACAGCTTTTAAGGGTCAAGGGTTGTAGCAGATAAACCAGTTAGGAAGCTACTGCAATAATCCATGCAAGAGAAAATGCTGCCTGCCTCGTATTTGAACAGAGTGATTATAAAGTGTCTATAACATTGCCCATCAAGTGGTCTTATAGTTAATATTATTCTCATTTCATCACTAATGTAAAAATATAAAATATAAATTTTTCATGCATCATAATATATTATATTGTTAATATACTAACTTTGGAAAGAGCAGTTAAAATGTTAATTATTCAACTATAGGCAATATAACTGCAGTTATAGATCTTTTTAAAAAATCCAACCTTTTCTAATTTGAGATGTTGAAAAAGTTATTAATTGGATTAGATTTGCATGATATTCTCAAGATTTGTCTTTTAATATTTTCCCTATTGAAATATATTTAGTGAACTTAAAATATACTTTACTTCCAGTTTGCGATCCTTCTAGATAGCAAGTCAAAAAGTCTTGTAGAAAGAGAAAAGCAGAGGGTTGTTAGTGTTTGAGGCTCTTAAACATTATTTTTTCTTTCCTAGAAGCAGCAAAGCTGTGGGGGAATTGTGGTTACAGTAGTTGCCATTCAGAACTTTGAATGGGACACGTGGTTTGGATGTTTAAGACCTCTGAGAGTCAGGCTGGGGTGGGGTGCTCGTGAGGACATATATTTCCCCCCCCCAGACATAACATTAAATCTGGAATGTTAAGCATCCAGCTGGCGATGAATGGGAGAAACTGAAATCCACCCTGCTTTCACCCTAGTTTGGGATATGGTCACTGGGTCTCAGGGAGCTTATGAAAACATCAAGTACACTATAAATGAGTAAGAATTCTAGGGCAATTCTCCAGTACTATGCTACCTGAATGCAGCATTAGGCACCTTTCTAAATTGATCCCAACAAGGACCTAAGTGTAGATGTAAATAGAGACATTAGTTCGCTTAAGAAATATGTACTGAACATGCTCTATTTATGAGGAACTCTTTTAGAAATGGGGGATACAGAGATAAATGAAACAAAAGTCTCTGCCTCATAGAACTTAAGTTGTAATTGGAGAGATAGACAGTTAGTATTGAACCATTTAACTATATTCTATAGTGTCAGGTGGTGATACAGGCTAGGCCAAAAACACGAAGTGAGGCGGAAGGAGGAAGAACGAGAGTATACATGATGGTTGGGCTGTTTAGGGAAGAGATCTCTGAGGAGGTGACATGAGGAGGGGACACAAATGCAGCAAAGAGACAAGCCATGATGGTATTCCTGGGAAAGCAGTCTGGGCAGACAGAATTCTAAGTGTAAAGACCCTGCAGTAGGAAATTTTCTGGCTTCTTCTAGGGACAGTAAGGAACCCACGTGACGATCTAGGAGTGGGAGACAGGCCTGATGGAAGGATGTGGGTCTCTGTGCCATGGGAAGCCATGGCTGATAGCGATACAAGGAAGTGTTATCACTTGAGTTTCATTTTGGAAACAGCACTCTGCTGAGCAGAGAGAGGAGGGGAACACAAGTAGAAACAGAAGGTCTAATCAAGCAGCTCTGGCAGGTACCTGAAGACACCAGGGCTTGAACTAACTTGGTAGTGAAAAAATTGGAGATTCACTTGTAGGTAGAAAGGACAGTGCTTGCTCAAGTAAGAAAAAAAAAAACAAAAAACAAAAAACAGAGGCTTGGAGCATGAATAGTCATGCGAATGAAATTTTACGATGTGAGAAATGCACAATTGGGAGGGAAGGCTGCAAGAGAAAGCTTTGCAAAGTTGGAACAATATGTTATATTCTTGTATTCATCATAAAGCCCAGAATAGTCCTGAGACATAAAACAATTTCTATTGTTTTAAAAACTGTATAACTTTACTCCCTTTGAGATGAGCATAAATATTTTCTATCACAGTGATTCTCAAAGAATTTTCTCTGACACATCAGTGGGCTCTAAGAGACCTCCTGAAGAGCCTCTACCTGATTGAAATGTACACAGGTGGTCTTTTTCATTCTTAAAGGAAAAATCAGGCTTTATTCCATAGGCCTATCTTATCCTCATTTTTTTCTTAATAACAGAGGATTTTGTTTTGTTCTGTTTTACTAGGAACATATGATATTAACATTTGGTATTTATATACCAAAAATATCAATTTGCTGGAGCTTACAGAAGACTAATTCAGTTTTATACTCAGAAGCGTTGACAATACTTGACAATAATGCCTCAGTTTTAGGGAAGGACGATTTGCTACAGATGAGCCAGAAATGTTGTCTTGAGTTGGAGAGGATTTTAATTGCTCTTATCCTTGCTTTTAATTATAAGTTAATTTTTAGTTTAGTTTAATTGTTACCATTTCAGTTTCTTGTGGGATGTTCCACTAAGCGTGCAGTGTATATATTTGATCTAATAGTATTTTTGGATTTTAATGTCCCAAAAGCATTGAATCCCAATACACTGTGACTTGAATATGAATTATCTTTACCCCCCATTGCTAAAACAGATGTCTAGATAATCTCCCTCCTTCATCCCTCAATTTGCTTAGGCAATGACAGTTTATTTTGATCACTGAATTAATTTGCCTCTAGAAAACGTGATCAGGTAAGGTATGTGGATTATAGAGTCTTTGCTGTGGTCAAATTGCTTATTTAACAGTTTAGATCAAATAGTGTTACCTTTGGTAAACACACAAATCTCTGTTTCTTCTCATTTTTCTCCTTTAGAATGGGTCACTTTAGTGATGAGTTTTATCTATTTTTCTTCTGCAGGTTCCCAGATGTACAAGGACAAACAAATGGAGAAGACATTCAAAATTTGGGGAATCATCTATACATTTCATTTAGAGTCACAAGATCTGCGCTTAAGTTCTGTCTGTGCTAATAAATAGATGTTTGATTATTGACGAGTCACCTAAACTTCATAGCTTTAATTTTTTCATCTGTAAACTGGAGTTATAATATTTTCTACTATTATGAGGATTTAGTGAGAATATTAATGTTGGAATATATTCATTTTATTATAGGTCAGGCACTATTTAAGGTGCTTTGCAAACATATCAATTAGAAGATGATAATATTATTAGCTAATGTTATAGCATAATGATAGGAACAATAAATAATATTAAAATTATTCTGCTCAAGTGCTAATAGACTAATTTTAGTGAGAGTGACAGATGAGATTTTATAATAAAAAACATCACTTAGGGATATAAAGAATGAGTAAAGAATTCATCTAATATAGAAAAACATATTATAGAGTACCTTCCCATTATATTGGATAAAGCTAATTACAGAGACTCCTTTAATATAAGTGAATGTATTTACAGCTAAAGATGAAAGTTTGTACCAGGTTTGTTCAGAAAGTATCTAGCCATATAATGTTTTAATTATATTGACATTGGCTTTATACTTTAGGAACAGACCTTGTATCAAGAATGTATCTAACCCTGGCTGGGATGGCTAAGTAGATTGGCACCGGCCTGAGAACCCAAAGGTCACGGGTTTGATTCCCAGTCAGGGCACATAACCAGGTTGTAAACCAGGTCTGCAGCCAGGTCCGTAGCTGGAGGCAGGTGAAAGGCAACCATATACTGATGTTTCTCTCCCTTTCTTCTTCTGTCCCTGCCCTTCTCTCTAAAAATAATGAATAAAATCTTTTAAAAAGAAGAATGTATCTATTTAAGTGAAGTAAAATCCCTCTCCTTCTGGAGATATAAATGTTTAAGGCTAAATGAATTTGCCAGTATTTCCTCTTCAGACAACTCAAGTGGTTATTTTCCTCTTGTTTAAGCACAAAAGACAAATCAATTTTGACAGATTGGTCCATTATCTGATAAATTCCAGCTTATTTAGTTAAAAAGTACCCAATAGCAAGAAATTTTCATTATCAGAAATCTTGTCTGAAAAAAGCCAGATACTAAGTACTAAAGGAACCATGATAATGATCTGGAAACCAGATTTTGCTCCGCGAATAAAAGGACTATGAACAACTGTCAGTGGAGAAGTGCACTGGCCAAGTTGGAAAAAAAAAAAAAAAAAAGTCCCAGGAAGGAGCAGGGGTGGATGGGTAAAGGGCATGGAAGAAGGGAAAGAAAACAGAAATGGGAACAGGGGTTGTTTTCCCCAATGTCCTAGTGTGTAAAAGCTGATTATTATTAACGTTTGCACAATACTTTCATATTTTCTTAGAAACTTACAACATTACAATGAATTTTAAAGTGGGAGGAGGAGAGAAGAGGTGAAGGAAGAGGTCCAAGTGGGCAAATAAACACTTCAGTGTCTTAACTCTTACTACTGCCAGTTCAAGTTTTTCAAACTCCCAGAACCCTTCTAAATCCTCATGGGGAGAGAATTGGCCCATGGCCTTATCCTAACATTATTTCTTCTTATTCTGTGCCTTTGACCGCCACACATCCACCTGCCTCCTCTACCCCAAAAGGCTTAGTTACTGAGGTCAGTATACGAACAGTAACGCGATGGTAACAGGAAAGCCCGATGGTTATATCTAACTATTGGTTTCATAAATGAGAAAGCCTGAAAATGTGGGAAACGTTTTCAATCAACTATACACAGAGTATTGATTCATATTTGCTCACGAGTGAATGAGCCTATGTCCATAGTTGTTAACAAGTCATATAATGCTGTTCTTACATGGGGTCCGTGTATTCACCAGTGAAACGTTTCTCTTTGGTGGTGAAGACTGGGTAGCTAAGAAGAAAAGTTAGTATTCGATCTTAATGAATCATTAACGTGCTCTAGGTATTATAGAATTTTCAGGAAAAAAAGCGAACTTTCTGAGTTTTGAGAAATGATTCCATTAGGAGCAAAGGCTAGGAATTGGGAGGCTGGTTGGGAGAATGCATTTCAACAATCTTAGGCTGGAAGCTGCCGATGAAAACCAGCCCAGGGACAAAGAGATGGAGCTCTGATGGTAAGTTTTAAGACACTTAGCTGTCAATGTAAAAATAATAATAATGAAAAGAGCCATTTTATTTCTTCTGGACTTTGCTTCAGCAAATAAAACATACAAGAGATTTTATTCCCACAGCTGTGATAAACGTAGTCATGATTAGGAAAAATGAGCCCCAGCAATACCTCAATTGGTTGGTTTCCTGATGTTTCTCTAGCCTGTCTTACCCAGCCAAGGGAGCTAGAAAGCGGTCTGCATTCTATCCTTCTAACCACGCTGCGCACGGCGGGTCAGCCAGGGCAGTGACCACGATGTTCCACACACAACATTCCCGAAGCTGTGCCTGGGTCCCTAGCGCTCGAGCCTCCCCCAGGATTGCAGCGGCTCTACAGGGCGGCTGGAGGCGCTAGAACTGACAGTAACATTTTTGCGTACGCTCCTTTTTTCTTTTTTCTTTTTTTTGTTCGCTCAAAGAGGCAATCTAACAGATAGTTTGAAAAGCATTTACCTTACTTAGAGACAACTGCCCCCAAAGAAAAACGATTAATGAAGGGCAAAATTTCCCCCCTCAGGGTCACGGGTTGTTGAAGTGCTGCACATGGGAAGGGTCCCCTGGCAGTGAAGTCCCTAGTTGAAATGGGGGAAGGCAACCACCAGCCAGTCTTCCGCTGGTACTGCGGAGGGGGAAGCGTTAGCTACGAAGCCCGTGCGCTGAATATTTAGTTAAAGAATTGAAAATGATCAGAATCAGATCAAGTTTGAACCATTTAAATGGATAAAACTGTATCAAAGCCCAAGTGTGATTAAGCTGCACTTCAAAGCTAGGATGCATCCATGTCAAGTTCCTGCGGCCACCCACTAGATGTGTGACATTTGGCAAGTTATTTAATCACTCTGTGCCTCAGTTTCCTTGTCTGTAAAATGAAGACCATAATGAAATCTACCAAATAAGGTAGATTATATGAATCAAGATATGAAAAGCACTTAGAAAAGGCACTGAGTGTCCAGTGCCTCAAATTGGTAAATACAATGTAAATGTGAGCTTTATTATAATTGACTAGTTCTTGAAAACTAGCTCTTAAATTCTACTATGTCAGTTATCACCTGAAAATTACTAAATTGCCTGTCTAAGGTCACCCTTCTGTAAAATACTAGAACAATAGGGTCCAAGGTGTTGGCTTAATATGATAGGGATATGTGCATATGTGTTAAATTCAAGTAGATTTTTCACATATCATTTTGTTATAATCTCAAAGTATGATACTTGGTGTTTTAAAATTTTCCTTTTAGGGATACAAAAAGAGTGACTATTTTAATTCTCCTGTGTCATTTAAGGAACTTACACATTTGTGTTCTCTGGAAAGCATGCTGTTCTGTTTACTAAAATGTATGGATGCTTCAGTCCTAGGCTCTGTTTTCACATGTGCACATCAGGCATAATAATAATATTTTACTTTGGTTAGGTAATGCATGGTATATAAATGTGTTTATTGTGCTTCATAAGATCATTGACATCTTCATGTTAAATATTTGAGTCAAATGCAAATTAGCTGAATGTAAAAGTTGATCTTATATAAATTTATTTGCTCTATTTCAAGGTAAATTCATTATGATGACTACGAGCCTAATTTCAGCTGAGTTCTCTGAAGATTTCACAGTCACCTGAAGTAATAGCCAGTAGCCGTCATTATGGAAAGCCACGAAAGGAGCTTGGGAAATCTTGGGAGGCTTTCTTAAATCTTACAAGGAAAAGAAAGAAAGGAAAAGAAGATTTCTTCTCAAAATGAAAACTGAAATGTAGCGGTAGGAACCTGTCAATTGGCATTTCAAACTCTCACTATTCAGATTTTTCTTTCATTGTTCATTTTTCATTATTACATATCCCATTTCTGCACCACTTTAAAAGCACTGATATTCTTAAGCCACAAAAACAGATGCAAATTGAGATGTAAAAATTTTCCACTTTTAAAGTAATTGCAAATTGTTTCTTTAAAGGTATCCCTCACTACCAAAGAATAAAATCAACGCATTAAATGAACCATAATATGGTATGGTATGGTATGGTTCACTACTGGAGAATGTAAGTGAGTTTACTTGATTTTATTTCTATCAAAACGGATTTTGAAACTTCACTTATTTTATGTCTCCTCTTTTCAATGTATTGTTTAGAGGATAGCGTAAAAGACAGAAGTATTGATGAAAAATAAATGGACTGGGACAGGTTTTGTGAATCCCAGATCTTGCTGTTAGTATGTTCATAAACAATGTATGAATGTTACAATCTGACAATTTTTTGCCCTCTTTAGGATACCATCAGCCAAACTATTTTACATAAGATGCATTTTTTTTTTTTTTTTTTTTTTGCCTTGGTTCTTTTTGTTTGTTTGTTTTGTTACCTTCAAGTTGTACTGTGTTTTTGACATAGCAACTTGGAGTTTGCACCACTAAATTCGACTCCATAAAGGGCCTCTGATACTGTAGTTTGTTATATTTATGTTTTTAAAATATAAGAGCAATATGCCCTTGAGGATAAACAAAAACTCAGAATTGCACAATCTCAACTCATTTGCAATGTGACTTGTTCAACATTACATATATAGTACATTTATATCACTCATAAAAGCAACTATTTACAATTCTTGTACTCCCTCTAGAATCTCAAAGTTTTTAACATTTTTATTTCATGAAATCTTGAGAGAATATGTGGTTTTAATAGTCACTTTCATCTGGTATTTTCATTTAATTAAAAAAAAATTCTAGATAGAAAAAAAGAGAACAAAACTGACTCACGTTGGTTTTCTGTTGTTGCTTTGTAGTGTCCTATGAAGATATACATATCTATGAGAATGATCAGAACAAATTCCATAACACTATTTGTAAATTTTCTTATAATACATTTAATTAGCAATTTTCACTAAAATATCTCTTTTTAAATCTCTATACTTGTACCTTGTTTTGAACTTCCTTCAATAAAGTTATAGGTATCCTTGTACCTAATATCTAATCAATATCTAATTGATTACCCAATATCTAATTTTATATACACCCTCACAAAGACATTCACAAACAAAACAAATTGAGAAACATGAAAATAATGTGAATTGTTTCATATTTTGAAAAATGCCCGAAAATAAAGAAAGCTAGAAATAGAATATTAACAGAGCTGTCAGTGACCTCTCTATATTTTCCATGAACTCTACTTCCATCAATATTTAGCAAAAGCTAAAAACACAGATTTCATAAAATCTCACAATCCAAAATTTTCTGATTTTCTCATGTGAACCTCAATAGTATTCTCTCTCCCTTGCCCTCTTTTTTCAACCAGAAAGTGAATTCTACTTGCGGTGTTACTTAACTTGATGTGTAACTTGCATACATACCACTTATCCTCTCTGAACTGATGTCCCTTAATGTGAAAATTTGGATTAAAATAGTGGGATCTGTCACAGTATTGTGAAGATCAACATGAAGTTTATGTAAACTATAAACATGCATATATAGTTTATATAAGCAGTATTTAGCTAGATACATAGTATTCAAGCCAGAAAACCCAAGGCTCTTCACTTTCAAAGACTCTTACTTGTATTTCATTTATTTATTCTGCAAACCCTTCCTGAGGAGCACCACCATTGTGAATGATAAATGTATATTGGGGGTGTTCACGGGGAATATTTTAGGGGAGATGCTTGGAGAGAAGAGATGTCTGGGTCTCACTTTCTGCAGCAGCCCTCACTGTTGAACTGCCTGGCACCTAATCAGGTTTGTCAGCCTGGTAGCCAGAGGGATAAAATTCAGCCCCTTCTCTGTGGCCCTGTGCTCCTGTGAGGGAGGTGCTGTGACTGCTTGGAGCTAGGGACTCCTTTCTCCAGTCTTCAAAAGGCAGAGTGTCAATGACCCCGTGTCTCTTCCTTGTCTTCCTTGGGATCGCCACTCATCTCTTCATGTGGAATAGTATGATTCTTAGCCTTCTAAAAAATGCCAGATTCTTTAAGACATGTTTTGGATTCTTTTTTCTCAATGTGTTAACCATTTATCAGATAATAGTTTAGAAAATGTGCCTGATCAATATGCCCCACAAATTCCACATGAATCAGAAATATACCAGAGACAAAACCCTATCCACAAGACAGCATTGTGCCTGTAAAACATAGACATCATTCATCCTTTTGTAGGCATTGACCTTAAACTCTCAGGCTCAAAAGATTATACACATTCCATAAACTTTCCTATCTTTATGTGTGCTGTTTAGCTGAATAATATTTGGGTTGAAATTCTCTGCTATTTTTGCAAACTTCAACATAATTAGTGTTCTGAAAGTATACTGTTGATATGGTTTGAAATGTTTTAAATTTTGGCTTGTCTACAGAGAAAAGTTAAATTTTTAAATATAAATGTCCAATTAATGGACAAAGGGATCTTTATATGTTCTCATAGATTCTGTCCTTGAAAATCTTTATTTTCCATTCATGCAGAATTATTACATAATCTAAGAATACAGATTTATTATTAAAGCATATCAATTCTCAAACTTGTAGCTCGTTCCTGGAAATAATTACATCAATGGAGGCACTGTGACTTTGAATTAGAATGTTTTTGAGTTGTTGTAGTAGAAAACTCTTAGACTCCGTAAATCTAAATTGAGTGACTGAGGGAAAAAAGGAGGTCTATAAAGTTATGAATACCTATTCCAGTAAAGGATGCAAAAATTTCAATAAAGAAATAATTGGTAATCTTGAATTCAGCGACAGAAAATTATAAATCTGTCTCTTTTATGAAGTCTCTTGTGTGAAATATGGATGAGTTGAGGTTATAAAAAAAGCATGTTTACCAGCAGGAGCTTAAATCAGCAGCTTTGAACATGATAGTTCAGAAAGTATCAGGGAATCACTATTCCTGACACTGGCAACATGTATGTATTTATGTATGTATTTTAGGTATGTATGTATGTATTTTTTATGTTCCCACTGCATCACTTTTGTCTGCTGCCCTGCTTCTCTCTACCTTTGTCCTTGGTTAAAATAAACCATCACAGCATTACATCTGTCTACTACAGTTAATTACTTCAGTTACGTGCTCAAGCATTTCGCTGGAGCACCTTCTCTCTCTGGGTTTTGAAGACACAATTTAATATTAGTTTGGACGGTGGTTGCTGTACATCTTCAAACCATAAAGACCATGTCAAGTGCTCCAAGGGATCATGAAATATTAATTTTGAGACAAAAATTAAGTGGCTTAAAGAAGAAGCTGTTGTGAATCTCATGAGTGGCTTTTAAGACATTGCTCTCTATGCTTTGAACTTATCTATTCTTAGCCATTCAAACCACACATAATGAGCCCTAAGTAATGTCTGCCTTCAGCTGTGTAGCACACAGATCGAAACCACCAATCCTTTCTTTCCATCAGAGCACAGCTATACATAAAAGCCCTTTTTTTAATCCACAGTTTTCTTTGACAACATTATGCCAATATAAAAGACTTGTTACTGTATTGTAAACACTGGAGAAAAAAATACATTGAATGCTTAAAGAAATAGTAGCACCCAAGTATTTTATGATGTGTATGCACATGGATTTGGCCATGCTTTTCCATACTTATTTAATTGAATACTTTATTTGTGAAAAGAAAACCTCAAATGCCAAATGGAAATCTTTTCCTCATTTATCCACACAATAAATATTTATGGAGTACTGTTTTGTGTGTGTGTTAGAGTGGATACATAAATGATCTTACTTATCCAACAGTTCAAAATGATTGAGATAAAAAAGAAGAGAAATGTTAGTGTTATAAGAAATGACTTAAATGACACTGACAATAAATATTGAGCAGTAATAAGGTAGTTTCAGGAAGTAAAAAGATGATAACTTAAGTTTGACTATATATTGTTCATTTTAAAATTGAAAGCTCCATTTATTCATATTTATATGTGTTTTAATCATTTGATGATGGCATCAGAATTTCTGTTTCATTGCCAATTTTTCTGCAAAGCAGGAGGCATGTGAATGCTTAAATGACTCTTAAGTAATACTATATTTTTGTAAATAGTTTGTGGGACTATGATAAGGTAGAAAGGCTCATAAAAGCAAAACATCATGAGTATCCGAATAAGGACCTGCTGCAAGCTTTAGGATAGTTCTTTCTTCAAGCAGAGAAGATGCTGGTGTTAAAACTGAGTGAATTCATGAACCAGCAACCACTTGGAAAAGCCTCAAAAGAACAAGCTGAGAGGATGGTGGAGAAATATCATTATATCATTTAAAGAGTAAAGGCTTAAGGGGTCTTTTTTCTCATCAATAATTTTATAAAATATACATGGCTTGCATGGATTATATGCACATATTATGTTGACGGACATGATGTCATGAGGGTTTCTTTTCTGTTAATGTTCCCAGAACTCTTTGATATAATCAATGCCCATAGTCCTGATTCATTAAAAAATACATCTGTCTCCCATATAATGAAAGCTTATGGACTCCAGATTATTAAGGCTTTTCTATTTAATATTCAAGGCCTGGATGACCAAATAGGATAGATATCTTACTGGTTCATGGGCTTTGTAAGTGTCTGCAGCACTGTATTTAATGTTCAGAATCTACATTCATGCTCTAATTGCTATTAGAAAGCTCCCCCATTTGGCTTTGCAGACAAAACATGTTTATACTCTCATAACTGCCTGAAAAGACAGGCTATCCAAGAGTGTATTATTTCTAATTACCACAACTTTTGGATGATTTAGTCTGCTCTTAAGTCTCAGCTCTTTATTTTGTTGTTCTCCTATACTGGGATTTGTTTGGCTTAAAAACTCGTTATTTCTTCCGAAGATGATATGACAACTTCCATTTTAATTTCTCTGCAGAGCTTCAGCGTTCATAGTCCCACTATGAAGCAAACTGAGGAAGCAGGGCCTGAGTGTTGAATAATTGCATCTGGAATTCTGTCTCCCCACAGGTAGGAGCAACTGCCAATAGCAGAAAAAGGAGAAATCTCCATGATGACTAGACTGCATCCCCAGTGTAAGCTCTGGCAAGGCATTTGCCAATTTACATCTACAAACCAAATAGTGCTTCTATTGACACCTTTTCCAAGCTGTTACTTTTAGCATCCCTTCTGTGTCATGCATTGAACACAGCATGGCCTCCGTAACTCATTTAGTCTCATGAATTTAGCAGCACTCAGAGTATCGTTTGTCTTTTGGAATAATGGACTGCAGCAAGGCTGGAAACGGAGCTAAAACGGGGTGTTTTTTACCCAGAGTGTCAATGGATTCCACACCTGAGAGTTGCCTCTTTTCACTAACAAATAGGAATGTAACTTGAAAGAAATGTGCCACTCGGGTGTGTGATGTTAAAAGCAGGGGTACCTGTGCATGTGTGGGGGTAGGGGGTATATGTGAATGCTCTGTATTCTCTGCTCAGTTTTGCTGTGAACCTAAAACTGCTCTAAAAAATAAAAGGAAAGTGTTGGGGGAGACATACTCTATTGATACAAATGGAGATTTGGTTCTGTGCTTCACGCTGATTTTATATTTACCATCATTTACTGTTTACTGTGCGCTTGTTAGTCAATTAAAAATCTTAAGCCACCTTTTCCCATTGTTTGCTCAATGCAGCTTTCTCTCTAGATACTACTGTCTGTAGGAGATGTTAAGAACAGTATACACATTACTTTTTACATAAGCAGCTGATAAGTGATAGCAATTAGCAAGATTTTGAATGATAGAAGTGGCAATGTAGAAGTGTGAGATTCTTGCTTTTGATATATTTTATCGATGTACTGTAATATGGAAAGAAAATGAATGGAAAAGTGTGAGAAAGGACATGAGAATAAGTGAGAGATCAACCTTATTGAAAAGCAAACTAGACATTAAAGACTGTTGGTTCTTTTTCTTTTTCTTGTGTTTTCATTTATTTATCTCTATTTTATTCACCATTTTGTTAATAAACACATCACCATTTTTGGACATACATTGATCAAGAAGACTCTAGCAATCTAAATCAGACATGAAATATGGTATTAAAGCTTTAGAGTGTGTGCAATATTGAACAGCTATTTGATAACATGTAAATGACACAATTTAACTCACTCAGAAAAAAAAAATGAGTGTGGGTACATTTGAGGAGCATTCGATGAATAAAGCAAATTCTTTGGAAGGAGTAGGAACATATACAGACAGAATCTTTCTAATCTCTGTCACACATGTATATTGCATGCAACCACTCCGGATTTGGAAACCAGAAAAACAGAATTCATAATGTGAGACTTGGTGCTCAGAATGTTGAACAAAGACTTTGACACTGTTCATTGCTTCACAAACAGAATTTTCAGAATCCCAGACAACCAAAGCCTCATTCTCTGCACAGAATGACGCTCGGAGTTGAGAGAAGAAATTCAACAGCATTAATACAGTCTGTCTGGATGTGATAGAGTCCGATACTCTATCACAAAGCCACAAGTGGAAGTTTAATTCCCCCAAAGAAGTTTAATTTATCTTTCCAAGTGCTAGACTTCATTTATATCTACTTAAATTATACAGTGTTTTATTTATTATGTATGTATGTATGTATGTATGTATATATGTATTGTGTATCAGGGTGTTTTGTGTGTGTGTGTTTTGTTTGTTTTGTTCACAGTAAATGATTCAAATTTTCAGAGACTTTTTGTCAGCCAGAGCTGTTGTTGGAGGGGTTTCGAAATGCTGGAAGATACTAAATTGTAACTGTGTAGTTCCAGATTCAGAGAGAAAAGTCAAGTTTCTCAAAGCAGGGCCAATTACGCAATTAAAGCCTGAGGTAGTCTCTCTCTTCTCTTCTCCCTAGCTCCTTCTCAACAACTAAGTTAGCGGCGAAGTTGTACAGAAAAGAAAGAACTCAGTGACAGCTAATTCATACTGCTCTGGGATATTTAGTAGACCATAGAGACAGCCTGATTTCCTTCATATTCACCTTAAATGAAAACACTGGAAACAATTCAAAATGCAAAAATAAAAATTATATAAAAGGTTTGAAGCTGGCTGCCCATCACTGAAGAAGAGAACAAAGCACGGAGATGCTTATACACACACAAACTGAAATAGATGAGCCTAGTCAAAGATAGCAACCTGAACCGCAAAGAAACAGAAAAGGGGATAAAGCAGGAATCAATATCTAACTGTGCAAAAGGGAAAGTTTGGATCTTAATCTCAACTGCTAACTACTGGATGAGCAGTTTCATTGTTCTCTGGAATAAATTGCTACTTCAGCATTTCAAGTGAGAATAGGCCTTGGCTATTTTCACACTCTCCCATGAAAACATACCATTGCATACTAATGAAAATAAACCCGAAGGAGGGGGAAACGGAAGGCAAAGGGAGAAGCTAGGGGGACAGAGAGAGAGAGAGGGAGTGGTAGGGAGAAGGGAAACAGGATCACGTCTGTAGATTACCAACTATTCTTTTCCCTTTCCAAAAACAGTTCAGACTTTAGAACATCTGAAAAGCAGAGTTCTCAAACCACTCAAGAATTCACTGTTGTTTTTTTCTTTGAGTGTAATTGCAGTTGAAGTTCCCTAAGAAATCTCCTAGTGACAGTTTAAACGGGAACTAAAGTAGGAGGGACCAGGGAATGAGAGAAAAGAAAAACAAGTGTAAACCAAAACCCAAATAAATACACTGCATTGTCCAACCAAGGTGAATATGTCTGAATCGCTCCAAGACTTCTCACGACAGCTGCTTTTCTCAACTGCCTGTGTCATTGTCATTAACGGTTGAAACCTTAATTTTCCAGTCAGATGCCAAGCATACCTGAGAGCACGTAGGATGGGCATGATTAGCCATGCTCCTTAGGCCGACTAACCATGGGTTCTTCACTGGGATGAGAAATTAAACTGGAAAAAGTCGTTCCCATTTACAACCAGACCGATTCTCACAACGCGGTAATAAAGAGGCTACATGATGAAACCTGACAGGATGTTAAGCTTACTGCACAAGTGTGGACAGCTGAAGAGGCAAGAAATAATACAGTTGTCACTGGGCTGTGTCACCTCCACAGGGAGCAAACAAAAAGAGCGTTGTTAATCAGTTCAACTCTTCAGCTGGATAATCCTAAATCCGTAATTGATAAATGGGAAAACCATACGGCCTCCACTCTGTGATTCATAAAACATATGAATATTCATACCATCTCCTTTGGTCAAGAGCCATTCTACATGTTTCTAAGCAGGCTTTGAGAGAGGCATACAAATACTTTCTGGCTCAGCAGTAAAATACAGCTTCCCTTTAAGGTCTATTTTCTCCTATTAAAAGTGAAGTTTTGCAATACACAGAGGACTGTAAACATGGTAAATGTAGGTAAATGACAAATGGTGCTGCAGGAAGTGCTGCACTTCAGCTTTTTCATACAACCACATTTGGAAAAATATTAAATCTTTAAAGGAAATGGAATACTTTCACTACAAGGGAGAGAGTTTCCATCTTTGACATACTTAATTTCTGTGTTGATAAAAATCATTTATTTTCTAATACCATATCTGGATTTCTGATATCCTAGATATAAGTAATCATGCTGTGGATGATATTAAAATAATTTGCAGCATAGTTTTGATATAGAACACACCATTTTATTCTTAATGAAATCAGCATGAAAAGTAGGTAAAAGTATTTGTATTTGTATAAATTAATTTTACCTTTAAAATATATCTAGCCCTGGCCGAGTAGCTAGGTTGGATAGAGAATTGTCCGGATATGCTGAGGATATGGGTTTGATCCTCAAGGCACCTATAAGAATCAAAGAATGACCAGTTGATTGCTCTTTAAAACATAAATTGCTAACAAAGTCTACATATTGCACACCCACAAATAAGCACATATTTTGTAACAGTGAATAAGGAAGGTAGCATGTCTTCTATGTAATACACATCCATCTTTTCTTACTTTTTTCTTCTTCCTTAACTGCATTCGATTTTTCTGGGTTATTGCAAGTAACCTGATTTTCCCATATTGCGAGATGATTCCAACCTAAGGAAACTTAACCTGCAATAATGCAGATACAAGTAATATACAAAATTGTACCTTATTTAGTAAAATCTATTTATAACAAGATCACTTTAAAGCATTCATAAGTTAAAGTTGGTTCTTTATCCATTCAGTGGCCCTGTGTCTTTTGATTGATGCATTTAATCCATTTACCTTTGTACCTGTGTTCCTGTCTGTTTCTCTGTTTCTGGTGAAATCAGTCAATGTTTAAGTTAGAAAAGATGCTGAGAATGAAGACCAATTTGGATGGAAGTTGCAAACTACTAAACTATATGATTCGTGTACATAGACACTATATATTCTCATATTAGCATGTAAATTAGATGAGATTCCTTTCAAATAGATAGTGGAAATATACATTTCCATTTATGAAGGCCCCCAAACTGGGGACGCTTGGGAAAAGGAATGAATACTATAGTAAACTCTATTATTGAAATGTGAACAGACCTAATCTCTACCTCAACAGACTTTTAAATAGTTCAGGGGTTAGTTTAGGACCACATAGGACATCAACCACAAGTTCAAAAAATAGCTACAATACTATCCTACAAAATTATTTAAATACTAGGATTTTTATTTTTTACCTCAACTTAGTAGACATAATAATTTCTACTCTGGGGACCAGTTGAGCACTGCAATTGCCATGATTTCTGAAGGTTCAACTTGTAAAACACAGGTGGAGGAAAAACAGAGGGTATTTAAAGAAGTAAGACCCGTGCACAGCCTAAATAAATAAATAAATCTACTCTTTAAGATGAAAAACTCCAAAAAGAATAAGTTGTAGTTCCAGTAGCTTAAAATAAAGTTGAGTTGTATTATTGGAGGGGGAGGATCTGACTGAAAAACCAAATTCATTTTTCACTATGAGTTTGGCACTGTCTCTAGGACAACTTTCACAAAAGTGAGTTATGTAATATACCATTTCTGTGAAATATTTCACAAAAACAGCATTCCAGAATAAATTAAGTATTAAAGAAGAAAAAATCTGCTTAATTTTGCTACAATATATCTATTACATTTAACATGTAATAATTATGTAAGCTATTGACATACTTTACATTTTTTGTATTAACTCTTCAATATCCAGTATGTACTTTAAATATGTATAATAAAAATATGTATGTGTGTAAATGTACTTTTGCATGTGTTTGGTAATATTGCAATTAATGTTACTTAAAAGAGTAATTATTTAAACAAATAAATTAACGTAGGCATTTTGGAATAATGAAAAGAAAACTTTGTATTAATATGATTTGAGAAGCTGACAGAAGGCAGTAATTAAAGGGTGAATTGTCTGGATGTGAAAGGAAAAAAGAAAAAGTACACATTGGTGGTTACAGAATAGACAGGGGGATGTTAAGAAGAACAAAGGAAATAGAGAAGCCAAAGAACTTATATGCATGACTCATGGACACGAACTAAGGGGGGCATTGCTGGAGAAAATTGGGTACTGGGTAGAGAGCAAAGAAGGGAAAATTAGGACAACTGTAATAGCAAAATAAATAAAATGTATTTTAAAAATTAAAAAAAAAGAATCAAGCAATGAATGCATAAATAACTGGAGCAACAAATTGATGTTTCTCTCACTGTTCTTCTAAAATGAGTCAATAAAAATAAATACATAAATCTTTGCTCTTTAAAAATGTATATCTAAATTACTATATAGCAAAATATACTCAATATACATAGTAATATAATTTTATGCACTGAGCAATTAAAATGTTATAACTACAAGCATATTTTAAACACACCTGTAGTCAGTGACTTTGTGGGAAACCATTACTTTAAAATAAAGAATTTGTTCACAGTTGTATCTCTTGTGGAAATTGATTTCTCATATGTGGCTTTTTCTTAAATCAGAGCACTTGTTGCTATACATCATCTATGATATAAAAGTCATCCATTATCCCAGGCCCCAAAATAAAGGCAGAGGAAAAACCAAAAATTAAACAGTTGTGTTTGGGGCTATACAAAAGTATCAAAATATTCAATATAAGAATAATTTTTGACATCACTGACGGTACTAATTAAATGCTGGCCATCAGCAAAATAAGGGCCCATGAAATAAAATAAGATATGCCCACTTGATGAAATTCCAGGCAATAATGAAAAGCAATGGCTTGAAGAAAGATTAATGGTATGTGCAAGTTCTCATGTTATATTTTTAAAAGTGAGTTAAAACTTGTTTATGCAGCATGATCCTGATATTTACGAGGTCTGTCCAGAAAGTATTGAGCCAATGTGTCAATATAATTAAAACAGTTTGCACTTTACTCTCTGGAAAGACCTCATATATATATTCTAAACATTTCGGGGGATACTTTCCTCCTGTAGTTTTTGTCAAATATATTAATTCTGTCTGACCACTGACTTAAGTCTCTTTGAATTTTCTTTTAATGAGAGGCTGGTTTTAAATGGTCTTTTCTGTCATTATATCAATTTCCTTTCTCCAACTAAATTATATGCAATTTGAAGACAGGGGAAAATTTAATATATAATATTTATTCTTTTATGCTTCCAACAATGTACTTCACATAATAGTGTCAACACACTTTATTTGTGATTGTGCACTGGCTTTCCTGTTATTTGGACCCCAGTGTAATTTAAAAAGTGATTCCTCTAGCACAACACATGAGAGAGAAACAACCTCTCCAACATGAGTAACATTATTTTCCTTTTCACTCTTCACCAAGAAGATACAGAATTTTATTTTTATTTACTTATTTATTTAAGATACAGAATTTTAAAGTGGTTCATTTCCCGTTTTGTTGATAAAATTTTAATATAAATCTTATTTTATACATAAAATGGAGTAACATTTTCTAATAGATAACACAAGCTTTTGCATAAAATACAGGATGTGGCAAAAGTGGGTTTCCAGTTGTGAGTACATGAAACACAGGGTTTATTCTTATCTTATTATTTATTAATTATTGTATTAAATCTAAGTTTGCCCCACCCTAAACAATTCAGAGGAAGTGAAAGTTTCTTATTAATTCCTACTCTTCATAGCATTAATCATGTATTACTAGTTTGATGCATATTTTTTGAAGTACACTTATTAATTGTATTCAAAGTTCCCTCAAACCAACATTTTGTTATGAGCATTTTCTTTCTTTTTTAAGATTTTTAAAATTCATTATTTTTTAAAGAGAAGGGCAGGGAGGGAAGAAGAAAGGGAGAGAAACTTCAGTGTATGATTGCCTTTCACCTGCCTCCAGCTACTGACCTGGCTGGAGACCTGGTTTGCAACCTGGTTATGTGCCCTGGCTGGGAATCGAACCAGGAACCTTTGGGTTTGCAGGCCAGAGCCTATCCACTGAGCCATCAGCCAAGGCTGTGAGAATTTTCCAACATCCTGAAAAGTTGAAAGTATTGTATGGCAAACACCCATATACCCATTACTTAGAGTCTATTGTACAATTATTTTTCAGTACATTATGCATATATATCTTAAGCATTTTACATGTAAAAATATAATGCTTCTTTCTTCTTAATCATTAAATTACTTTTATTTTACAGACATGCAAAGCACATAATGAAAAGTAATCCTTTGACAAGAAGAACAATGTCATTAATATTTCTCCTTGGTATTCTGCATACTTCAGACGTGGAGTGAAACAATGAAAGCTGAAAAAAATCCCAAATCCAAAGAAACAGATGTTAGTTGATTACCGAGTGCCTTCACTTCTATAAATGTTATCTTTTTTTAATGTGTGTCATAACTTCTATTTTCCAGTTAAGACTTGCCTTATGCTCCCTCCTGCCATTAAGCCAAGGTAGCAAGGTTTTCCAATGATATAAATGGCATATTTTACAGAACTACAATACATATTCCAAGAATTTATAGGAAACCATATAAATCCTCATATAGCCACTGCAACCTTGAGAAAGTAATACATATTTCAAGATATCACAATACCTGTTTCAGATTATATTACAAGGCCATTGTAATATGCACCTCTATGCTAATTACAGCATTCTAAAACAATAGGCAAGATATGGAAACAGCCTAGTTGTTCATTAAGAGGTAGGGGGATAAAAATGAATGAAATGTTGCCATTTGCAATGGCACAGATTGACCCAGAAGGTATTATGCTAAGTGAAATAAGTCAGAGAGAGAGAAACAAATATTGTGTGAGTTCAGTTATACGTGGACTTTAAATGCAAAACCGAACAAATGAAACAGAAACAGACCCATAGGTATAGAGCAAGGAGAGAGAGAGAGAGAGAGAGAGAGATCAATTGTTTGACCTTTGCACACAACCTAAGGAAGGATCAATGCAGCAACCTATGTATATGCCCTAATCTGGAATTGAACCTGCAATACCTGGGTACACAAGACTATACTCAGTTAGCTGAGCCACTGGGCCAGAGTAGTATCTACTGTTATCTTCCAGATGCAGCTGTGAAAGATTGGTTTTATAAGTGTTGCAAATTTTATATTCAATTTGATCATATTCCGGGTCCAAAAGTTCCAGTTTAGTTTTGCAATTATTTATTTATTCATTTGCTGCTATACATAGATTTGTCTTCAAGTTACATAACAAATCTCCAAACAAACTCCTGGGCAAACTTTCTAGGATTTGTGGAGTAAAGACTTAATAGTTTTTTATTTGGTCAGTGATTAATAGTTAGTTTAAAGAGTGGGAGGAGAAATGGCAAATTATTGAGTAAACAAAATAATCTGTGTGTTTAGCACAGCATAACACCTTAAATCAAAAATATCTCTTAAATCTTAGGGATTTTTTTATCCTACTAGATGAGGTTGATACAATATTCGCAATATCTATCACAAACATATCTTCAGGTCAAAATGAGATAACATTTGAAGTCTGCAATATAGTGACTGATTGTTGTATAATAACTAATCAATACATATTAATATTGGTTTCCTTGTGGAGTTAATTATTTTTCATTGAGAGTTAAAGTAACAATTTGCTATGATTAAACTGTATTAAAAAGCTATATGGTTACTGTTTACATATATAAATGTATGTTTAAATTATATCATTAAATATAGAGATATAAAGCCCTGGCTGGTGGCTCAGTGGGTAGGTGCTGGCCTACCCACTGAGGCCTGCGACCCCAAAGGTCACTGGTTTCCTTCCCAGTCAGGGCACATAAACAGGCTGCGAGCCAGGTCTCCAGCCAGGTCCGTGGCTGGAGGCAGGTGAAAGGCAACCATACATGGATATTTCTCTTCCTTTCTTCCTCTTTCCCTGACCTTCTCTCTAAAAATAATGAATAAAATCTTTTTAAAAAAGAAAATAAATAAATAAATATAGAGATGTAACCTTCAGTGAACAAATAAATATTACAAGGGCTCTCTCCTATGTTTAGAAGAATTGCATACAATGAAGATGCAAGATAAAAAATTGGTTTTGTGCTTTGGTGCAGAGAGAGGGAGAAAGACACATACAAATGTACTTTCCCTTCATTCAACAAGAAGGAAAGCAGTTCAAAATCTATCTACTAAGGTCTCTGTGTGGCAGGTTTATGAACAGGGTAAGATGACACAGATGTGAGAATTTATTGTGTATCACCAGAGTTGTATTCTACTTTTCAGTTATCAGGTTCTAGTGAATTTAGGATTTCCTAAATTTTATACACACACATACACACACACACACACATATGCTGTTTTACTTTTAAAGAAAATGTAATTTGGTTATGCATCTACACTAAGTATGTAAATTGTCATATGATAGATTAATAGTAAGTGCGTGTTTCTTTATATACTTTTTTCTTTATTTTAATTTAATTTTATTTTTATTATTTGGCCAAATCAGATTTTGTTAAAGCTCCAGATCATAATGTGTATGTGTATACATATAATATATTTATATACTATATACCTATTATATATGTAAATATACTACAAGTTTTAGTCCTATTTCACATTTTGGTTCAATATAGTCTTTCAGGGGTAATACTGATTTTTCTTCCCCTTTAACAATCATTTTGAATGATTGTTTTAAATTATTATAGCAATAGCATATTTAAGAGGCAACTTTTTTTTTTTTTTTGGTTTTAATCCTTTAATTTTTAAGTTTAAAAGTTGCTTATTCTTCTTGATTTAATCGGTTTAGGAGTGAACATGACCCCCTGGAGTTAAAGAAAATTACAAGGACTCTTCCAACAATGCTTACGAACCCATTGAGACTATGCTTAACTTTAGTGATGAGGGTTTAAGTAAGTCTGGAAAAAGATTTAGGTACACAACTGGGAGAAAGCTATAATACTGAACTTTCAGACATTTACTTACTGAAATTATAACGACATTATTAACTGACGTTTAATGTGAATAACTCTGGGCAGATCCAGACTCAACTATTTCTGTCCGTCAACACTTTGCTGACAGGTTTAATGAACACCTCTGTAAATTATTTTAACTGGTATTAATAATGCCAGTCCTTAAACCCCCTCAAACCTTATCCCACAGATTGACTCCTAATAGATTAACCGAATTCAGCAGACAAGAGCTGCCAAAGCATTAACATTTCTTTACATTTCAGTTTTGGCTTTATACTAAGATGTCAGTGTTTACTTTAAAACTAAATCCAATCTCTAAAAAACATTTATAGTTCATGTGCCAATGACATTGTCTCACACTAGGGCACAGGGAATTATAACTAATGTGACTCGGCAGTGATAAACTCACTTTATAATAATCTCAAAGATGCTAGCAGTCCATGGAACACATGCTTTTTCCATCCATTATTAAAAACATCTGATACCTCTGTGAGAACTGGAGTTTCTTTTTTGCTTCTATAATGTTCTGGGTACTGGGAATAATTACGACTACATTTTAAGAGGCTGATTTTTTTATCTTCACACACACAAAACCATGAAAGAAGCTTTTACAGGAAGTAACAAATACTCTTAAATGACATTTCGTTAAAATTGTGCTCCCTTGGAAAGTGGACAGATTAAAGGTCATGCTTTTACTTGGCAGAAAAAGTGGTACACTGGGTGCCACTCTACCAATAAGGGCACCAAAACCTACTTTACCGTGAATGTGAGCAGCATTCTGACCTAGCAAATAAAAAGGCAAAGGGATTTTAAATGCACTTTGATATCTTCTACATTGTGTGTGTGTGTGTGTGTGTGTGTGTGTGTGATTCTCATTAAAAGCAAAGAACAAACAGAAAATGCAGACAATTGTATCAACTACGTCAGTACAAATTTACTAGATATATTCTTGGTTTCAGGTTAAAAAATGTTACGTTCTGGTAATAAGGCTGTTTTTCTTTTAAAGAAAATGTAATTTGGTTATGCATCTACACTAAGTATGTAAACTGTCGAGTTGATAAATCAATGGTAAGTGAACATTTCTTTATATACTTTTTTCTTCATTTTAATTTTATTTTTTGGTCAAGTCAGATTTTGTTAAAGCTCCAGGTCATATTAACTGTGGCTGTGATTAATTGTAAAATAATAATAATAAATTTAAATTTGTAAGCACAGTGGCCAAAATAGTATCTTAGGTCATTCTTGCTTAAGACATATGCTTTTAGCAATTCTAACCGCAAGGACAAATAATTAATCTGGGTTATTTTCTTCTGGTCTAAATAGAAGCGTGCCCAAGATTCCTTCCCCCTTTTCTCCTCTAAGTCCTAAAAAAGGAGATTAAAATTGTCATTGAAAAATCTTCTCAGTAAAACAGTTTACAAAGCTGAGTTAAAACCCTTCTGGGAATGGCATTGCCAAACTGTTTTTCAAGGTTACTTTTCTCTTCATTAAAAAAACTTTGTGAAATAATAATGAAGAAGAAGCTGCTTCCCATTCAGAAAAGAATAAGATTACTCGTTTCCTCTTCTGCCCCCCACTCGAACTTTCTCTCGGTTGGAGGGTAATGCCACTGATGTTCTGTAAGAATTCTCTGGCTCACATTTACTGTAAACAGAAGAGCCATGATTATGCTACATTTGATCCATATCAAAACAACTGATCCATGTATCGATTTACATAAAGTAAAGCACATAAAACATTTTGTTTTTCACCCTTACCTTACAGTATCTAAGGAAAGTTTTATTTTGCGTACTTCATTTGAATACAAAACCATCCCGTTGAAATTTGTGATGTTAAACAAACCATACCAGTCATTCAACTTTTTAATTAAGGATTCAGTGTTCCATCCCTTTTCAGACATTAAAATTCAGGTTCAGTCATTAATCTTTCTAAACGAATTCACCTGTGGCTAATACTGATGTATTTTCTATGAGGCTTTTGTCATGGGCTGCATGCTGCATGCATAACTGCTCTACAGTTAATTACACAAGGGATTATCTTTAGTGTCATAAAGATAAAGCCTTCCTAGCCACATTAGAGAGAAGGTGCTTTTTCTTTCTTCCTCCTCCCCTCATTTTTGGAGCAATGCCCTATTTCATTTTAACATCCACATCAGTATTTAACAATAATGCATCGTGTTTACCTCAGTAGCAGGTTGAACTCAGGGAAAAAAGCTAGAAAGTAGGCATGAAGAGATACCTGTTTTAAAGTTTTGCTATAATAAACCAATTTGCAAGATATGGCCCGAGCACCAAAGAGCTGAGAATAATATAGGTGAAATGTACTTCAGCTTTAGGTCTTTCATTAAATAATAAAGTAAATATCCCCCCATGAATTTGTGAATTGAATGATACTTCACATGCCTGCGATCATAAAACCAAGTGGAAAATGTTTGTCAGTTTTAGCAAAATAACCCCTTGAATTATATAATGAGTAAAATGTACAGAAAAAGAAGTTTTTAAACATAAAGTAGTTTTATAGGCTAAGGTAACAACAAATAATAAAAAACAAAAGGTAAGTCAAAACTAAAATAGTAAGTTAGATGACTGTATATTACTTTAACAATTTAGACCAATCATATATAACAACTTGATGTAAATAAAACCAGAAAATCAGAATGATTTTTAATTTAATTTAATTTAATTTTAAAATGATTTTATTTATTATTTTCAGAGATAGGGGAAGGGAGAGAAGCAGAGTGGGAGAGAGACATCAATGTATGGTTGCCTTTCACCTGCCTCCAGCCATGGACCTGGCTGGAGACCTGGCTTGCAACCTGGTTATGTGCCCTGGCTGGGGAATCGAAATAAGTGACCTTTGGGTTCACAGGCCAATGCCTTACCCACTGTGCCACCAGCCAGGGCTCAGGATGATTTCTTTTATAGTCACACATCACACTCTAGTTGCAATTAACTGATAATTTCCTTTAAATTTGTCACCTATAGTGTAGTTGTACATTCTCAGAAAATAGAGAAAAATGTGTAGATATAAAATACAAATGAGAATAAATAAAAATGTAAGTGGTACACAGATTTTAGGACAATTTATAATTATTTTAATCAACAAGAGGTTAGTCTGACGTGCTTTTTAATATGTTAAAATAAGGGGAAAAATAAGAAAAAGAATCTTAAAAAGCAAGTTACCATCATAATAGAAATGCACTTTAAAAAATTGTCTAATGTATTTTTAATAGATTTTAATTTTTAACAAAATATATAATTTTAATGTATATTTGGAAATAAGAACTGATTATTCCTCTCAGAAATTTAAGTATTTCCAAAATATATGTAATTAGCTGATTCTTCTTATTTTTTTATTGACTGGCTGCAAGTAGGTACAGCCACCTTGTTTCTCTAGTTTTGAATAATGAAATGAAACATTTATTTTTTAATCACATCAAATATCACCAATTTGATTGATTATTTTTTGACAAATAAACAGTGTCTTTTGTTTTGAGCAGACACAAACTGGTTGCTAAAATTAAAAAGATCAACTAACAATATTTTTCATAAAGTTTCAAGTTTTTTCAATTTAAAAATTTAAAATGCACTCATGTGATAATTCTGATTTTTCCAGTTGATATCTATTCACCTGAATAGCTCTAAAGACATGTTTCTATAACAAATAGTAGATATTAGATTTATGCATGTAATTGGATTTAAATGAATTATAACAGTAATGGAGTAACAGTAATGGAGTAATAGTAATGGAGTAATGCTGTCATAGACACTGAGTCTGACAGTTCAACCAGTGTCAATGTCATCCAGGAATGAACAATGAGGTTTCTGAAATGACTAGGTAAAACAGAGTTAACAACTGGATTAATCAACTTTTAATATATGTTGACTTTTCTCAGGCGTGTTATATTAGTTGGGGCTTAAAAGAATATTAAATTGTATTTGTTAAGTGCAATAGTAAATATATTCTGGCAATTTTGAAAATTGTATCTGCGGCCTTCATCAGTTTGACAGATGATGGGAAAGATATAAATTGATGGACAGTAAAAATGATATTTTTGCCAATCCTTTAGCTCTGTGTATGTCATATTCGTCTTTAATATTTCAAACCATTATAAAGCTTTGAATAATTTCCTACCCATAAGATGGCCACCTTGACTCTCATGATTTGTTTGAAAATATTGACAAATATCTGCTATTTGTCAGTTAAGCTTACATTATTAGAAACATTAGGTTGCACTATTCACTCAATTTTGGTTTGCATTATTGGCCACAATTTCCCCCTAAAGACTAATAATGTTAAATATGTATGTGTATATTTACATGTATATACCAGAGTGTAGAAAAGTGTTGTATGATTTCAAAACAAAGGAAAACTACAAGGTGAAATCAGTGCAAGTAATATTTGAGATTAGTTTTTAAATTCTGAAATCAAAATTATTAGAAAGTAAAATACTGACTTAAAATATCTCTTTTGTATGTGGAAGATATTTTTTAGTGTTTTTGATTAAATGAATAATAGGTAAGTTGAACAACACCATGCTAAAAGATACATTTTATATATGCATAATTGTTCTTGTAAACCTCACCCAATTACTTTCATTAAAGTAATAAAGAAGCCTTTTATTTAAAAACCTGCTCTATTCATTTGAATCAATAATTATAATACCAAGTATAAATTCCAGGAAGTTGTTTTTATGCAATATTCTAAGATGATTTTCAGGACATGACCCTTTTCTTTCTTTCTTTCTTTTTTTTTAAAATTCCGGATACTGAATACATCTTTACTTTGAATTAGCTGCCAGTTATTAAATGTAAAAAACATTTACTATTCATTTAAACTCATATAGTGAAAACACTGTCCTGAAAGACAAAAGACCAAGTTTGGCATTGCCAACGGACAAGATTACCATTGACCTCATGGGATTTTCCTTAATCATAGTATACTTGTCCAGCCTTTGCTTATCATGCATATTCTTAATCTTATAATTGAGAATCTTAAATGCCATTGTTCATCAATATTGACTCGAACTGAAAACATATTTCTTAGCCTACGAAAGACAAGAACATTCTATCTACCTTTCATGGAGGTTACACATCGTAGACATACGCTGCACTCTGAATAGCCCCATACCATGATTTCAGTTTTATGGCAGACAGCTTGCAAACCCACTGACAGGATACAATATAAACACACCAGGCTTGATAGAATTAGTTGATGCACTTGCAAGGTTAATGTAGCATCTGTGATGCAAATCTGTGACCATTCAAATAGCTCTGTTGGTAGACCAATGTCATTTCTCCGATCTGCTCTTGAGTTCCATTAAGCATTTTTCTAGTCACCATTACCTTCAAGTATCATTTACGCAGTACATATATGAATCTATGGATAAGAATACCAGAAGTGAAACCCATTTACACACCACAGTATGCTGTTCAATTACAGAAGCACCAACCACATTTAGAATATCCTGGACTGACAGTGCATTCCGAAGTCTCACTTTGCATTTCTAGACACATGCTCAATTTCTGCTCATGAGTGAGCTGGTCACTGGGCTGATGCATTTGCTATGAAAGGCTTCATTTTTCTCATTTAGAGGTTCAGCAATATGTCTTGCTGAGGATATTTACAAGATGTCATATTCTAACAAGTAGGGGATAGACTCGAGTCAGGAGCAGATTTCACACAGCACAGGCTTTCTTTTTTATCTGAGAGCACTGAGGCCGAGAGCCCAGCAGGATTCATCTGGTCGACAAAAGCTCTTCCATCCTGCACACAGTGTGTGCTTAGCCAGAACACCCACACATCATGCTTTCTTACCAAATGACATTTTCTGGCTGCTCACTTCATATTTGTCACTTGTGTATAAACTGCAATGTCTACAGAAAGCATGATCAGCGTGTGCATCACTAATCTCATTACTGTAATAGCTCTGAAAACATGCATCCGAAAAGTAACTGGTAAGCCACTACACATACACTGCCATGCTCAGCATGCACCTCATTGAAACATGCAATTCACTGGCTGCTAAGAAAGGCAGCAGTCAGCAGTGCCAATTTGACTCATTACTCCCTGCTGCAAATGAAGAATAACTCCTCAGCCCTAAATGAAAGGAGAGCTGACAGGCCTATCTACCGTATGGAGCTATCCAGTACAAGGGTACAGGGGAACACCAGCAGACCTTTCAAATCCGAATGAATAGTTCTTTTTCTGGAGACCGGAGCAGGGGAGCTCTGTCTCTCCCTCTGAAGTTTTCTTCTTGTCATATATTCTTCCTTTCATTAGAATGTAGCTCCTTAAACTTCGAGAGATCTACTGGGACACAGGTTACATCATTACTGTTATGTGGTTTGTTATACACTAATCATAACCATTACCATTTACAAGTCTACAGTTTCATTCAATTAGCTGTCTGACATGGATTTTCCAGTTAGTTCATGGTGAAGGTCAGCAGTGGTCAAAGTGGCAGGTGCATTTTGCTACCCTTTTGAATGCCAATTACCAATCTTGGGTAATTAGACTGATAGACAGGTTAATCAGAGAGAGAAAAAACTAAGATATGTAGGTTATGGAACTGTCTAAATCGATTAGAAATCGTACAGGATAGTCTATGTATTTAAATAAACATATAACCCTTTACTTAAAACTAATATCTGTATCTTTATGCTTACCTTCTTCATTCTTACTAGAAAAGAAAATATTCATATCATGGATATAGGGGTATATGTAGTATTATTAATTATATAATGGAATACCGCTCAGTCATAAACAAGAAGGAAATCTTACTCTTGTGACAGCATGGATGGATCTGGAGAACATTATACTAAGGGAGATAAGCTAGTCAGCGAAAGACAAATACCATATGATTTCATTCATATGTGGGATCTAATGAACAAAACAAACTAATAAACAAAATAGAAACTGATTCAACAGACTGACAGCTCTCAGAGGGATTATGAAGCTGGATGAAAAAGGTGAAGGGATTTAGCAAAAAAATAAATAAAAATTGAAATACACAGACAACAATATGATGACCACCATAGGAAATGGGGTTTGGAATGGGGTAGAAGAGGTTAAAAAGGAGATAAATGGTGAAGAGAGGAGAGTTGGGTGGTGAACACACAATGCAATATAAATGATGGATTATAGAACGGTATACATCTGAAACTGATACAATTTTATTAATCAAATATCACTACAGTAAATCAATAAAAAAGAGCAAAAATACAAAAACTCATTTTATAAAAATTGTGAACAGTTTACATTGGTTTTTCTAACTACATACTTTTAAAGTCAACATTTTAACCCTTAATTTACTTTAGTAGAGTCACATAGTACAATAGAAAGTCACATCCCAGAAAAGTGTATTGAAAAGTGGAGGTGGCATGAACACTGCTTGGGACAGCTTGTCAGATATGTGAAGGGCATGGAAAGAGTGTGGAAGTGTATATTCTGGAACAGTCTTCCATAGAGACAGCTGTAATCAGAGACAATCAACTATTTAATAGGTCTTGTTTGTTTCAGCTTATTCTAGTTACAAAAGAAAATGGTCATGAAAAAACAAGATAAAAGGAATGTTCACTTATTAAGGACACCAACACTGAATTTGTGGAGCTCTTCAGCTTTACAGAATTTTATTTGTTGTTGTTTATAACCAATTATTGCTGCTTTTATTGAATTTTACATTTCCTCATCTGTATCATTATTCTGTAACCCCAGATTTGCTAAACATGGTTAATCTAAACAGTGGCAATAAAATCTTAATATCATTTGTTTAAAGCATTAACTTTACAATTGTTACTTTATAGCTTCATTCTAAAAAATTATGAAAACTAGACATCTGGAGAAGTAAACTTGCATGTAACTTTTTTTTTCTCTGAGCTTTTTATTTTCAGCACAAAATACTTCGGGAAATAACCTTAACAACTTGTAGAAAGTGGGAATATACCTGGGAAAAATAGATTTTTACATTTATTAAGAAGGTATGAAAAAAGACAAATCTAATGTCTGGATTAAGCCAAAGACTTAATATGGAAAGTTGGGAATCAGTCCTGACTTTCATGTCTTTTGCAATATGAAAATTATACATTGAGGTTCATGAATACCAGATGATTGTAGAAATGTGACTCTAAAATGATCACCTTGATTTACTCTTTATTCTGAAAAGCAATACTCTGTATTTATTTTGATTGGATATCATCTTCATTTAAAAGTATAAACCACTTATCAAATGTCAAGGATAATATGTCACTGCTGTAATATGGTGGGTGATTTTTACTAAATTGTTAGAAAACCTCTATCATTTTATTTTTTATTGGGAGAAGTAGCACACAGTTTCATACTAATAACATCGTGCAAGTTACCATTATGCTTAGTTGTGAATGTATTGTTATTTTACAAAAAGTTTGAAAGCTCAATATAGTGTTAGATATTAGAACTAAAAAAATACTATAAAATATTCTGAAAAATATGCTCTAAGACACTGTGAGAAAGAACATAAATAGTATTATCTTTGAGAAATAGTAGAAAATAATCTGAAGCAAAACCAGTGACTACACTCTATAGGATGAAGAACTTTTAACCCATTTCTTAATTAGTGTCTTGTTTTTAGGAGGTAATCTGTGGGCTTGTGATTAGAACTTCACAACTGAAATTTGTAATCCAACTTTAAAATATGAGATGCATACATTTTAAATAGAGCGTTGCTATATAGAAAATATCATAATTAATAGAGTGGACTACACAAATTGAACTCTAGTTTAATGTATTAATGTCCCTTAACTCAAAATGCCAGTCTTTTTTATTTTTACCAATAGTACATAATGCTTGGATTAAGTCAAAGGCTTAACATAAACCAGAAAATTACTCCTGGGTGCATGTCTTTGGCAAAAAATATTCTATTTAGCAACAAGGCTTGTACAAGTACAGAGATTTAAGTTACAAATGTCTAACATTTGAAACAAATTTGATGCTAAAGGATTATATAGATTCTAAATATATTTATTTTTTTATTATGTAATACAATGAGAATTTACGAATTGACTGGGCATTTCTGGAGAAAATACCATAAACAATAAAGTAATGGCAAGTGTGATTTCATAGATTTAAGAAAGGAGAAATGTCTTCTTTCTTTTTCAAACTATCTCTATGTTTACACTAGAAGCAACAGTGTCATCCTATGTACAGATTTTTCTGTGCATCAAGGTTCCAATGAAGTTAATATTCATTTATACTTACCACAAGTAAGGCACTATGTTAAATATTAGGGTACAAGGATAAAAGTGTATATCTGATAAATATTTTTAATATCACATTCAACAATTTCCAAATACAATATTGTTTATTTAACTTTTATATTTCGCTTGTTTCATTTTGATTATAGCAATATATATAATATATGCTATATATATAACCACTGTATATATATAATACATATTATATGTAATATGTGTAATATTTATAATATATATTATGTATATATAATGGTTAGAAGAGAAAATCAAAAGCTTCACTTATAACATACTCAATCTTTGGAATTTACCAGCAAAGGTTAGTAAATCAAGAAGTTAAGTGGAAGTCACAAGGACCTATAACATTTTATGATAGCTTGGTATTAGCTGAACAAACTTAAGATAATTCTGCAAACTTAACCAGTGACATAAGGTTACCAAAAGTAATCCTAGAAAGATTACATTTGCAGTGTTATGAATAAAATCCTTTCTTTCCCCACCAAACTAAGGATAACTTTAAAAGCATGTTGATTGTTTTTTTTAGAATATTTAACAATTTTCCTCTGGAGATTATACTAGGAGATAACAAATATTGCCAGTTAATATGCTAAATGACCAAAGCTTTGATTGTAATTAAAAATTATAAGTGATAAAATCTACTTAATTATGACCATTTGCATAACCCTATTTGAATTATGATATATATGATACATAACAAACACATATAGAAAAAGTAACAAAATAACTCAATTTAACAAAATATGATATTCATTTTATACCACATGCACTTATTATATTTAAAATATAGAAATCAAATCTCAGCAATTGTAAATAATGCTGCACTGAACATAGGGGTGCCTGTGTTTCTTCAAATTAGTTATGTTTTTGCTTTCTTAGCATAAATTCTCAGAAGTGGAATCACTGGGTTATAAGGCAGTTCTTTTATTTTGAGGTATTTCCATATTGATTTCCACAGTGGCTGCATCAATCTGCATTCTCACCAATAATGCACCAGGGTTCCCTTTTCAGCACATCCTCACCGGCACTTGTTGTCTGCTGATTTATTGTTGATATTCATTCTGACAAGTGTGAGGTGATATCTCACTGTGTTTTAATTTACATCTCTCTAATGATTAGTGATATTGAGCATGTTTTTATACATCTAGTGTTTCTCTATATGTCCCCTTTGGAGAAGTATCTATTCAAATTCCAAATGTCCATCAACAGATGAGTGGATAAAATAACTATGGGACATTTACATAATGGAATACTACTTGGCCATAAATAAGAAAAAAGTTACCCTTTGTGACAGAATGGATGGACCTGGAGAACATTATACTAAGTGAAATAAACCAGTCAGAGAAAGGGACTTCATTCATATGTGGAATCTAAGGAACAAACTGAACTAACAAGTGAAATATAGACAGGGTCATAGATAGAGAGCAGGATGACAGCTATGGGGATGGGGAGTTTAGTGGTGGAGGGATCAAGCAAAAAGGTAAAAACATTCATGGACATGGACAAAAGTCTGGTGATTGATGGGGGAAGTGGGAAATAAGGGGGCTAAATGGCAATGAAAAAATGCAATCAAAAGTAAAATAAAATAAAATATACAAATCAAATGATCTAGTGTTAATATAGAACTGCAAAGCATTTATTTATTTATATCATAAATAAATAAATAATATGTGTTATATAATATGAAATATTAGGGAGATATGTGTGTATATATGAAAGCAGCAATATACTTTAAAGAAATGTAACTGAAATGCTTTCATGAGTTGCTTCACACTGGTTTGTATGCTGCATAAATATTTTTCATTAATAATCAGAAAAATCATAGGATTCTTTAAGCTTTCTTTAATAACCTTAAATGCAAAATATCTTCGGTGTAGATATATTGCATTAAATTTTAATAATTTTGAGCTATAACAACATAATCTCTCTATGATAACTTTCCAATGCCTGTTTGCCTCTAAATAACAGCTTCTGACATTATAATGTTTATTGCACTTTCTCTTAAATATTATGTAATAAATATGACATTTTGCCAGATTGTGTGACAAAAAGCAAATGACATATATTATGGAAAAGTCCTTTGATTTACTTTTAACAGTTGAACAGTTTTGTTTACTATTATTTTTGGTTATGAAATTACAAGCAGAAAACCAAAAACACTGAATAAGAAATAAAAATTTTATTTGTTTAATCTCAAAGGGTTGCATTACTCAGAGGAAGGCAACATTGTGTCAAGGGCTTGGGGTAAGTCTCTTAGCCCTAACGATTACTAGTTGTACCATCTTTGACAAATGACTTTTCTTTGCCTGTTTTCTCCTCATTTGAAAAATGGGAAGGTTGTAATAGAACCCATTCCAAAGGATACAGAAAGACAAAGTAAATAATCCACAGCACAGGCTGGTAAGGAAAGCAGTTGATTAATATAAACATTATTAGCTGGCTTTACTCATTTGAGTACATGTACGTGTTTTTCATCCTCATAATATCCTTATGTGAATGTTTTCACCTTGGTAATATTCTGGACAAAGACAAGTAGATGAAAATAAATGTCCTTTAACCCACAGTTTCTCTGAAAATGATTACTTTGTTTTTTGGTACAAGTTGCCAAACCTGAATATTACTAATGATAAACATTTGTAAGAGCCAAAGAGCATGCAGATTATACTAGATAGAGGGAAACATTCTGGAAAGACAGGCAGCAAGTTTGTTTTCCTCTTCGCTTAGCTGGGCCCTATGAAATAAAATGGTGTAACAAAGCCACTTTTAACCTCTAAAAATAAATACTTTATTCAATTTCCATGACATGCCAAAATTATTTAATTAACTTTAAATTAAGTAATTAAACATTTAAATTACATTTGGGAAATATAAGCAGAAAATGCCATTATAATTAAAAATAACATGTATTAGTCCATTCTATATTCTTGATATATTACTAGGTGTTTTTGATTGAAAAATTAAACCATTGGTCCTTATCTTTGAAAGTATAGAAGGCCAGAGCAATACTGATAATACAAATTTTAATGAACTTAGAAACAACTGAAAAAACAGAGAACTAATACCAGAGAAACAAAGTTCTTATTTGAAGTACATGCTGGTGGGATTAGACCTTATTTACTCTGAGAACTGTGATTGTATTACCTGCAGAATGGGGGTGGGGGGTGTGCTTTATATAATAGCAAGGTTCAAAAGTTCACCACCCTCTATTTTACACAGGTTTATGTCTGCCTGCTTGGATTCCCTCCAAACTCCTTCTACTATCATCCTGCATGTACCCATGTATGCGTGCACACACACACACACACATACACACACGCACATACTCTTACAGTTTCTTTTTACCAGCTATTTACTTACTTTCCCAGATCTGCACTTGGATTTTATCTCTGGCACTTAGATGAGATTTAACCCCCAGTCCAATTGTCTAAACTTCACAAGCCTCAGTTAATTGGGTTCATTTATTTATTATATAATGAATTCGTTATGATAGTAACTGACTCATAATTTTTGTTAATAATATGATCAACAAATAGGTAAAATATTTAAGCCGAATTTTAGAATTACATCTTTGTTTCAAAATGTTTCTATTAAATGCTCAGGTTAATGGATCTCTGTGAAACTTCCCCAGTTGTCAGGCTGTTGAAAAATTAGTTTTATGAATATAAAATGCCTTCACCAATAGAAAAACACTACTTGGAAAGAAAACTCTGAAGCTGATAAAGATTTGATTTGAGCTAACCTCTGTAAGAAAGTACGTGGTTTGCAGAGGTGACATTAATTTTCTTCCTACTCTCAGAAGTTTGACAACACTACTTAAGTGATCTTACTTTCTTGCTATCCCTCAGAACTCTCTTGGCTCATCCTCTACATGTTTTCTTTGTCCTGTTATCTCAGTAGACAGCAAAGCCCCTTGTGTCTGAAAATTCTTTCCCTTTGGATCTGCCAAATCAAGTCCTTCGGCAAATTTCCCCTTTACTCCTGTTTTTCTGAATTTACAATATGCACTAGATACAATATCAGCAGAACAACAATAGGCATCTTGGAAATAGACTGATAAATAATAGATGGGCAGAGATAGGATGGTAAAAAATATTGACTCTTTCCTTCCATAGTTAAAAATGAAAGAAAAATGAGCAGGAAAGATGAATTAAAAATGGAACCAAAATTAGCCAAACTTTTAACCATTGAGCCTTTCCTTATAATTCATGAATATCATAAATAATATCCAAGAAACATCTATTTTTATTATGTGAAAAAAGTATATTACTAAGGTAACATTATTTAATGGTTTAAGTTTCAAGGACTGTGCATAAATAGTAACTTAATTAGATGTAGGTAGGAAGTAGTAAGTTGATTAGAAATCAGTGTTTACCACTTTTAAAAATCACCTGCGAACCCAAAGGTTGCTGGTTCAATTCCCCAACCAGGCACATAACCAGGTTGCAAGCCAAGTCTCCAGCCAGGTCTATAGCTGCAAGCAGGTGAAAGGCAACCAATGCTTCTCTCCCTCTCTGCCTCTCTCCCTTCCCCTCAATCTAAACATGATAAATAAAATCTTTTTAAAAAATCAAAGCCCTGCCCTGGCTGGTGGCACAGTGGATAAAGGACTGGCCTGCGAACCCAAAGGTTGCAAGGTAGGTCGGTGGCTGGAGGCAGCCCTACCCCTCTCTCTAAAATAATAAAATCTTTTAAAAAATCAATGCCCTCAGATAAAATAGTCAATATTATGCAGAGTTCACCATGTCCTATGCAAACTAGCAAACTCTACATAGATTAACTCCCTTAAATTTTACAAAAACAAAAGTATGAGAAAAATGCTGTTACTGCAGTTTGAGAAAATTAGAGAACTTTATAATAGCATAAACAACTTGTCTGAGTACATGTAGTTTAGAAGCAGAAAAGTCCAGGTATGGATGCTGATTAGTTTTTTTTTTTTTTTTTTTAAATTTTATTGTTGTTGTATTACATCCATCCCCTTTTTGCTCCCCTCT